>BCLH01000925.1:0-28986 GCA_001602315.1 Zoysia pacifica | reverse complement strand
AACACATACCCTAAAATTTGCTTAGCAACTTGGGTAATTAAAAAGTGCTCAACCCCACGAAGTCAACTAAGTGGTTGCTGATTTTATTCTTCTACTAGCTTAGAATTGTGTGTCTCACCCATGTTTAAGAAAATTGATTGCATACACACGGGATACATTATGGGATTAAGATGGCAGCCACAGATTATGTTAGGACATGTTATTTAGCTGCGTTTACAAAAAGCTTTTGTATTCAAAAATCGCCCATGTTTGTTGTCTTGTTTTTCTTTCCTAGTTGTGTTTATTTGCTTGTTATTTGAGGGTAGAGAGTTTGATTAGGGTGAGGAATAGGACGAGCATATGCATATTATGTCATACATGCCTGCATTTTCTTTTCTTAATAATTAGTGTAAGCTTAAATAGGTAGAATTCTGCCCATAACTAAAATATTAGTTGCTGTTTAAGTCATTCATATTCTGCCAACCAAATCTATTGTGAAGTTGATTCTATATAATTTATCTTGAAGCAATCAAATAAAAGAATTTGCTGGACAAGGGACATGCCAATAAAAAGTGGTGAAAGCTAAACATAAGATTCTGTCCATTGGTTATCTTCCACATTCTTGTTCTTGCTATCCATTTCAGTTTATTTCCCCTCCTTATTTTCTTGTTTGCTAATTAAAGGAAAACAATCGTGATAACCTATGTAGCTATTAAGTATAACGATCTGTTACATTTGAAAATATTAAATTTGAAAGCTACACTAGGATTGGAAACCTATGCCAAAATGCCACCAATTAACTATACTTCCACCAAAGAAGGCTTTGAAGGTATTAGAGCTCAAAGAGGTGATAACCTGCTGGCTCGCACAACCCTGTTGGATTGTTAAAGTCACCGCCTAACTTGAGTTCTTGATCTATCGCACCCACAATCACTTTTATCCAAGCGCTCAATGCCTTTTCGTCTTATTGAGTTCATTTATCTTAGTTGGCCGCCAATCAATTTGGTGTCGTCATCTTTACTATGTCCTTCTTATTCAATAGTATGCTTCTCTTATTTCAACCCTTGGATCAAATCGCCTCGAGAGCCTAGTTATGTCCGATATAAGCCTGATATAAGCCTATGCATCCATATAGGTAAACCATATCTGATCTCATTTAAACATTGCACACGATCATTAGGTTATTGTCATCCCTCATCAACAATCTTTTTGCCAGCAAGATCTATGGGTTGTTTTGTATCCTTATCTTACTTTGGATAATAGCTTAAAGCTCCAAATCCTCGGTCTTTTATCTTTTAAGCAATTGCTTACCTTGGTTTGCCTTGTTCCTAATAGTCGTCCTAAAGCTTGATTTCTTTCTTTTAATTCATCCTGTCAGATAATTCTCATCATTCTTTTGTTGTTATCTCTTTTCATCCTCTACTCAAAACCTTGATGTATGCAATCGTTGGGATGATCCTTGCTATCCTCCATAGCATCCTTTTGTATTATCTTGTCCAATTACGGAACTATGATCATCTTGTGGACATCTTTCTGATATTGTTTGACTTTATTTAAGCTACTGAGGACCTGTCATTTAATAATATCCTTGGTTCATCGTCTAAAAGATAGTCATGCTTGGTATCTTGACAAGTAACTGCAGACTCATTGTTCCTTTCTTCATGAACAAATCATTCCTGACCGAACATGATCAGTGCATAAAACAAATCTGGTCGCACAGACCCTGTTTCTATTGAAATCTTCCTTTCCTTGAAACCAATTGGTGATGCTCTCAAAAAATGCAATTTTATTTTTGAAATGTGCCAGTTCTCCCAGACGCTTTTCAAAACCAAGAATTGGATTTAGACAGAAACCATCCTTTCTAATTTGGTGAGAGGGTCCAGTGGTAACGTTTGACTATACTTGGGGTTCTCATTTGGACAACCTGTAACGACTGGGTTGTCGTACCTTTCGGTGAGACCCGATCTTACATGCTTGTGCCAATCCCAGGAGTTTGGCAAGCACGTTTATCACAAGTGAGCAATCAAGAAACCATAACAGAATGAGTAAACAAGGATAAGATAATTTAAATCAACGAGATCATCCATAAAACTTACTGAACTTGTCATGGCAGGACAAGACTAACGAGAATCCAAGAATTGAAACAGCAGCAGAAACAACAAGCGGGAGCAAACACCAAGACAAAGCTCTTCCTCCACAGGCAACTCAAGTGCAGGCGCGAACTTCGAACCACAGCTGAAAAGCAGACGAGAATGATCTTCTAGCTGACCTCTGAAAAGAAAGGCGTGAAAAAACATGAGTACGTGAATACTCAGCAAACCGTGCGCTACCTAGCAATAATGTATGCATGCAAAGGATAGTTTCAAGGATGAAAGCTTTCTCAATTTTTAAATGCTAGTTTAAACAATTTTTTAAAGATGCAAGAAGTTTTATTTTTAAAACAATCCAATTTTATTATCTTTCCCCACAAGGATCTCCGTTATCCCGAACGGGGGTTCATTTTAAATGCAGGGTGTAATCTCCACACTCAGCCACAGCTCTAAGGTCGGAGTCCAAAATATTTCAAAACCGAGGTAACGGGAAGGAAACAAAACAACTCAACGAGAAGCATAACTTAGGGGTGTCCTTCCAAAAGGACGTGGCAATACGCATTGATTGTAACTCTGCAGAGTTTGTGCACTTGGTCCCACGAGAAGTGCCGCTGGGAACCACCGTCGTGGTCCCAACAGACACACAAGACCTATCTACAAGCTTTAACTGGTGTTACCTGTCCTACAGGAAGAGGATCCCAGTCGCCTATGCTGTCGGGTCCTGGAGCTGTGAGGAGCCTACCATTGATCAAGTGGGGTATCTCGATCTCATGTGGGGAGTCGTAACTCTACACCACACTAACACATCACCGCCAACCCAAAAGTAAACAACCAGTCTCAGTAAGCTTCAAGATCAAGCCATTACCCATACAGATAACGTGGTGTGCATGGTTGTCGACTGAGCATACGAAGCTCAAAGTACTTGGTCCTTAATTGCCGGGGTAGGCCCTTTCTCCAACCTCAACTCCAACATCGAACAACCAACAAAACTCTCGAAAGGTCCAAGCAGAAGCTCACGTGTACCCGTAACAGGTACGCCTATAGAGACTTCTCGAGTCCCCCAGCACCTCATACTCTAGCCTGCCCTCGGTAAATAGTTTGTACCTTGTAGCATCAACTCGTACTGAAATTTTGAGCACTTACTCAACATTGCATTTGCTAAATTGATTGTGCTAACCCTTGCTACAAAGTGAAACTGCCCTAGCTCCACAGATTTCTACAGCAAATAGAGTTTGTGTCCCTGGCAATCGCTCCACCAATCTCCACTGGTTGACACCGTTGGCTGCAAGTCACACTTCCTTGTATGGTAGGAACTTGTAAGAACTTAATACTGGTTTCGACCGAGTGATCCACATCCTAGTAGTTGTACAGTACACATTTGTCTCTACTTTGTTGCTAACAATGGCAGGACCTACGAGGCATTCGACAAGGCGTATCCACATTCTCCTCGTACCAGGGGTATCATCATGCATTTTGAGCGGCAAGTACAGCTGCAAGTCAATGGATTAGCAGAAAATATTCATGTAACAAATGAACACCTTGGTACATTAGAAACTAGTCAAATTGACGTTCAGCTGCACTCGTCGTTTGTAAAGCTGAACGTCAAGTGCAGGGACGACAAACGACGACACGAGCAAACTCTTTTGCAGGACAGACCACAACGTTCAAGCCATTCACACCGTCGACTACTTCACAGTCAGCATCACCATCTCCTGCTAGCAGCAAAACACAAGTTTCTACACCATATTTGTCCACTCCAACAACGACCAAACCTCCTCCAGGTAATCTAGCACCTAGCACCTCGGTTGTCTCCATGGGACGCACAAAAGACATCCAATGTCATCGCTGCAAGCGCTATGGACATGTCATACAGGACTGTCCAAACAAGCTTGTCTTAATTGTTCATGACGATGGTGAGTATTCTTTAGCTAGTGATTTTGATGAAGACACACTTGCTCTGCTTGCCACTAACATTGCAGGACAGGACGAAGAACATGTTGCTGCTAATGTTGCTGATAAGTATTTGAGCCTTGTTGTACAACGCGTCAGTACGCAGGTCGCTCCACAAGAACAAAACCAACGACACAATCTGTTCCGCACGAACCAATACTCACTCATCTTTAAAGGAAAGAAAATTATTTTGCATCCTATGTCCCCAGAACAGATAGTTAAGGATGAACTTGTTAGAGCAAACAGAGAGAACAAACATAGTGATTCGCAAATTTTGCAAAAAGAAATTAAACTAAAAGCTCCGATTTTGCTAGCCACACATGCTGATCTTGATGAGTAATGATGCTAGTCTTCCTTACTATGCTCTCATGGGTACACATGTATTGTTCTCACTTGATGATGTGCCACCTGTTGTTGTACCACCAGCTGTTACTAAGCTTTTGCCAGACTTCTCTGATGTTTTTCCGAATGATGTCTCTGCTGGCCTTCCTCCTCTTCGTGGCATTGAACACCAGATTGATCTCATTCCAGGATCATCATTGCCGAACCGCGCGCCATACTGCACTAACCCAGAGGAAACAAAAGAAATTCAGCATCAAGTACAAGAATTGCTTGATAAGGGATACATTCGTGAGTCTCTTAGTCCTTGTGCTGTTCCTATTTTGTTAGTGCCCAAGAAGGATGGTTCATGGCGCATGTGCATTGTTTGTCGTGCCATTAATAACATAACAATTCGCTATCGTCACCCTATACCAAGGTTAGACGATATGCTAAATGAGCTAAGTGGCGCTGTTATGTTCTCTAAGGTTGATTTGCGTAGTGGGTATCATCAAATTCGCATGAAGTTCGGGGATGAATGGACAACAGCCTTTAAAACAAAATTTGGTTTATATGAATGGTTGGTCATGCCTTTTAGATTGACTAATGCTCCGAGCACTTTCATGAGATTAATGAATGAAGTTTTGCGGGCTTTCATTGGCAAGTTTGTGGTTGTTTATTTTGATGATATTCTGATCTATAGCAAGTGTTTGGAGGACCATTTGTATCATTTGCATGTTGTTTTTGATGCTTTGCGAACTGCACGTCTATTCGGGAACTTGGCTAAGTGTAGCTTCTGCACAGACCGTGTTTCTTTCCTTAGCTATGTTGTTACAGCACAGGGTATTGAAGTGGATAGCACCAAGATTGAAGCAATACAAAGCCAGCCATCTCCCACCACTGTGACGCAAATTCGGAGTTTTCTCGGACTTGCTGTATTTTATCGTCAGTTTGTTCGTGATTTCAGCACCATTGCTGCTCCGTTGAATGAACTCACGAAAAAGGGTGTTCCCTTCTTTTGGGGCCCAGCACAAGAAGAAGCCTTCCTAATTTTAAAAGATAAGTTGACCTATGCACCCTTACTTCAGCTCCCTGATTTCACTAAGATGTTTGAGCTGGAATGTGATGCTAGTGGAATTGGATTAGGGGCGTTTTATTGCAGGAAGGAAAACTGGTAGCATATTTTAGTGAGAAATTAAACGGCGCCAGTTTGAACTATTCCACTTATGATAAAGAACTTTTTGCTCTAGTTCGAACTCTTCAAACATGGCAGCACTACTTGTGGCCTAGAGAATTCATTATTCATTCAGATCATGAATCTTTGAAACACATTCGTAACCAATCAAATGTGAACCGTAGGCATGCTAAATGGGTGGAATTCATTGAGTCTTTTCCTTATGTTATCAAGCATAAGAAAGGGAAAGAAAATGTGATTACTGATGCTTTATCTCATCGCTCCACTATGCTCTCACAATTGGATTTTAAAATTTTTGGGCTGCAAAGAGGGCAAAACATGGGGAAAATACTTTATGGATGATGGATTTTTGTTCCGTGCTAACAAGTTATGCATTCTAGCTAGTTCGATTCGTCTTTTGCTGGTACAGGAAGCACATGGAGGTGGACTCATGGGATATTTTGGTGTTAAGAAGACGGAGGACATCCTTGCAGATAATTTCTTTTGGCCGAAGATGTGACGTGATGTGGAAAGATTTGTTGCTCGCCACACCGCATGTCACAAAGCTAAGTCACGAATCAACCCCCACGGTTTGTACAGTCCTCTTCCCATCCCTACTGCTCCTTGGGAGGATATTTCAATGGATTTCGTTTTAGGACTGCCAAGAACTAAGAAGGGGAGGGACAGCATCTTTGTAGTTGTTGATAGATTCTTTAAAATGGCTCACTTCATTCCTTGTCACAAGAGTGATGATGCGACTAATGTTGCTGATTTGTTCTTTCGCGAAGTTGTTCGCTTACATGGGGTGCCAAAAACAATAGTTTTAGATAGTGATACAAAATTTCTTAGCCACTTTTGGAGAACTCTATGGAACAAAATGGGGACAAAATTACTTTTCAGCACCACATGTCATCCCCAAACTGATGGTCAAACTGAGGTAGTTAATAGAACTTTATCTACCATGCTTAGGGCTCTTTTGAAAACAAATCTTAAACTTTGGGAAGATTGTTTACCTCATGTTGAGTTTGCTTACAACCGTTCTATACACTCTACCACACACATGTGCCCTTTTCAAATTGTATATGGTTTTATTCCTCCGACACCAATTGATTTAATATCTATTCCACCTTCTGGTAAAGTTAATTTTGATGCCGAGAAACCTGCCCAATTCATGCTGAAAATACATGAGCAAACAAAACAGAACATTGCACACACAAATGCAACGAATTAGGTTGCTGGTAGTAAAGGAAGGAAACTCATTACTTTTGAACCTGGTGATTTGGTTTGGGTACACTTAAGGAAGGATCGTTTTCCTAATTTGCGCAAGTCTAAGTTGATGCCTCGTGCTGATGGTCCATTCAGAATATTGCGTAAAATTAATGATAATGCTTATAAAGTTGATCTACCTACAGAATATGGTGTTTCTTCTACTTTCAATGTTGAAGATTTGAAGCCATATGTAGGTGATGAAAAAGCCATTTCGTCGAAGACGACTCCAATTCAAGAAGGGGAGGATGATGAGGACACCCACACCTTCCATTCCAACCATTGATGGACCAATCACTCGAGCCGTGCACGTGAGATCAATTATGTGATTGTGTTTATGAATAATGGAGAGGACCCAAATGCAAGGGGAGTCCTGCCGGAAGGTCTCGGACTCCTGAACAGCACCAGTTTGTGACGACCATCACGACTTCAAACAAACTCTGATTTTGATGTTTAAGTACTTGTTGGAAAGCTCCTCACGTCTACTTTCCAACGAATCCAGCCTCATCTGCATACCATATCGAAGTTAGAGCCAATCGTCATTTGAAAATAGAAGGTGCTGCGTCACCTAACTTGAGCTGTTGGCCCGTGTATCAAGTTGAGCCCATTAAAGCCGCGTCCTAGTGTTTGAGGGCGACCTCAGCACCTCTGTGGTCGTCCTTTCTCCTACTTAAAGGCCCTAGCCGCAGCCAAAACACTTGGGTTTTCTTTTGTTATAGTTTAGCTCTTATGAAAACTTTTTGATCTTCAGTTGTGTCCAACGACCACCTGTTAAACAGCTTTTGAGAACCCCAACTTTGAGAGATTTTAGTTTGCACATCTTGTTCTTGCTTGTTCTTCGATTGCTTGCAGGAATTGATCTTCGTGATCAGATTGATCTAGCTATCCAGTGAGGTCAATAACCATTCGGAGTTGGTTCTACGATTGCTAAGGCGCACACGACCTGTTCGTTTGTAGTCGGATCGTGAGGGTCGACTCCACCAAATCGATAGTTATCACCTCACCGAAAGATCGGGCACCTCAAGTCCTATCATTCCTCACCTTCCACGACTGCGGGCTCGGGCTTTCGACCACCCGGTTTGTCCGCTGGCTCCTTTCCTACTACCAGATTTGCCTCCACCACCTCACCTCGAATGGGGTTCTTCACATCGCGCTCTTCATCACCCTCTGCGAGGCCTTCCTCGAGATCCCTCCAAGCGCCGAGCTATGGACATACTTCTTCAACGTCTCGCGGCTGGGCGGTGGCGCTTCGGATGCGCCAGCATCTGCCTTCAGAATACGCGGGCGGCCTCGAGGTCCCCGTGAAGAAATCGTTAAAGGACTAGGACGACGAGTGGTTCTACATCACCAACCCCGTCCCTCGCATCCCAGAGTACTTCGACAGGTCCGTTGCGACCGTCGACTCGTGGACTGCGTCCCCGTCGGACGTAGAGGTGCAGGAGGTCGGCCCACTCCTGACGCAGATCTAAGAGCTTCGAGAAGCTGGACTGTCGGCCGTCAAGGTGGCCACTGTCTTCATCGGCCGCCCAGTGCTCCCGCTCCAAAAGTGTCGGCACCAGATGCATGAGTACACCGGCGCCCAAGACACCACGTGCCTGGTGCTTGGAGAGGAGCTGTCTGGCAAGGACATTGCGGGCCGCATCACCTGCATGTTCGAAGGGTACAAGGAGGCGGACCTTACGAGGGGGTTGGAGCCTCAATCCGCTCGTCCGGTAAGTTGGGTTTTTTCCTACAACATTCGTTATTTCATGATAATTGCACTTGTCAGCCAACCCTTTTACGTGTGTCGATTCAGGCAGGCGGGTCCTCGTCGTGTGCTCCAACGGCGGTTCCTTCGCGCGCTCTTTCTCCTTCGGTGCCAACGTCCCAAGCAGCAGGTCGGGCGCCGGCTGCTATCTGCCCAGTGCCGAGTCCGACCCAAGGGACGCATCGGCTCTAGCCGCGGCTTCGAAGCCGGTTGGGGGTACCAAGAAACGATCACGCGGGCGGTCCTCCGGTTGGTCGAAGCCGGGAGGGGTCGTCTCGCAGGTTTTTGCCCCGGCCCCTCAGCCGTCGGGGGAGGAGCTGTGCAAGGGGCGGGAGGCGATCCCGTCACTGTGTCATCGTCCGAGGACCTGGACGACATACTAGAGGACTTGAGGGGAGACACCGAGTCCAAGCCTCAGTCCCCCTGAAGAGGCTCAATCTCGGCGGGCAGACCGTCATCCCCGTTCCCTCGTCGGTCGTTCATCCGGTGCTGTCATTCAACTGGGTGGCGGCGATGGCGAAGACTCGGGGTTCGAAGCTCGTGCAGTCACCACCAAAGACGACCAAGGCCATCTCGATCCGCCGGTTGAAGGCATAAGTCCTTGCATTCGCATTCTTTTTTCATTGTGCATGTTAGCCATATAGTGGGCTTACTTTGTTTTCTGCAGGACGACTGCTGCTGCACTGGCCCTGGCGCGCCTTGCGTCGCGAGCCGACAAAGAGGGGCCGGACTCCATGGCGGCGACGGCAGCAGCGGGTGTTCCAATGGCCCCGCCGTGTCGAAGCCCCTAGCGGGAAGACCAATCGGCCGGCGTGTCGGTGGGTGACGAAGATGTTGTGCTGCCCCCTTTGGCCCATACTGAGGGTCCAGGTGTGGCTGCAGTTGCAGAAGACCTGCAACCTCTCCCCTCGAGCACTAATGCGGAGTGCCGAGAAGAGGCTACGGAGGGAGCGGCGATTCCGTCCTCCTGGGCCACAGGGGCTGAGGGGGACGTCGAGATGATGGCCGGGGAGGCTGCCTCCGCGGTCGGTGGAGGCGAACAAGTGTCCTCCCCGGCCGCTACGTTCACTGGGTCGACGATGATGGTCGGCGAGGAGGTGGTGGTGTCGGCCGCTGCGACTACAACTATCATGATGATCGGCGCTGGTGGTTCCGGGGCTTCGGCCTCGGAATGAGTGATGTTAGACCCCCGTCGGGTGAAGCGTTGGTGCGAGCCACGCGTCACTACGACAGCTCGATGGGGGATGTCTTCGACATCATTCTTGAGGTCGGCGACGGCCTGGCGGAGCGTCTCGACTGACTGGCCATGGCCCGAAACATCTTCCGCCACCCGACCATGCGAGAATCACAGGTAAGTTAGTGGTAACTTAAATTTCACGATAACTGACCTTTCAATGTAGTGCTAAGGAGTGTTTTCGCAGAGGGTAATGCTCCAGACGGTGGGTCAGGCTCTGTCTAACCCGTCACTGCGAGCCGAGGTGGGGACCCTCCGCGAGGCGCGGGAGCGGGCTCGGGTCGGTCGAGAGGTGTCAACAGGCCCACCGGCTCCGCCGCGAGCTCAGGGCCGCGCAGGACGAGGACTCGAAGGCACGGCAGGACGCTCGGGCCCCTCGAGCAGAGGCTCAGACGGCCCGGGAGGAGAAGAAGAAGTACGGTGCTGAGCTCGCACAGCTGTGGTTCAACGCTGCCCGTAAGTGTCACGCTCCCGCCTCTGCTTCTGACCCTTACTCTTCCTTTAGGAATAGGAAAGTTGAAGCCGAACGTTTCGTGCAGAGCTCAACCAGCGAGCCAAGCGGGCGGAGGCAAAGGTGAAGGAGGCGGTGGGGCGATGCACGGGCGTCGAGGCGCAGCTCGTCATTTTGAACGACGAGGTTAAGAAGCTCACCGCGGAGCTCGACGCCCTGCGCCTGTCCTCCGATGAAGCTCTGGCCCGCGTGCGGCAGGAAGGGGTGGACACGCAAGCCACCACCGGCGCCGCCATCAAGGAGCACGGCAGTAAGTATCTTTGCGGATCATGTTCGAAGGGTCATCATATGGTTGATTGCTCATCTTCGTATTGCCTTGCAGATGCGGTAGGTGCTCTCTGGGACGTGTCGACGGATGTGCGCCGCAGGTTTCGGGGCATTTTCTTCGGAGTGCGAGACACCAACGTGCCGGCGGACTATGCTCGGTACGTGATGGGGTGTCTCCCTGGGTTGATCACCGCCGCGTTGATCGGTGCCCTCGAAGATGCGGCAACATTGGTGCTGTTGCAGGTGGCGGTGCACTACCTGGACGTCAACCTTGCCCGGGTTGTCGAAGGCTTCCCCCTCGAGATGTCGGACGCGAAGATCCGAGAGTTGTCAGACGTGGTTCGGCTTTGGACGACGGACCTCTGCTCTGGCTTCCAAACGAGGGAGTTTGTTCAAGAGAGGTTCGGCTCAATGCCAAACCGAACCCACGGTCCTCCGCCGCCGCCCCAAAACCAATTGCTTTTAGGTCTTCCTTTTATTTTCCTGTAATGACTTTTGGTGATGTACCTAGGGCATCACTTGTAATATATGTTAATGGCAGTAGAGCTGTCTGACCCTTGCCCGTGCCAAGGATTCTTAGTGACTTTGCGTTTTTTGTCATCCGTTGGGCGTTTGACAGAGCGATCAGGTCTGGTATATCCTGTAGGGTGGAGTATCGGACCCAATGCAGCTGTAGGGCGTCACCAACCCGGGTTGTCAATCGTTAGCTACGAGGAGAACTCAAACGCTAGCAGTTAGAATTTCTATACACGTCCAAGGATCGGCAAGAAATGAGACTTAGGAACGAAAGCAAGAGGTGCAGAGCCTGAGAGCGATGAGGTCGTGTCGTGAGCTGTTCTTAGTTAAATCACACCGAACCCGGGGGGACTTTCAGAGTTCATGCCAACACGGGTTGGGATTTAAATTTGAAGCTTGCAAGGAGCCTTAGAACCCGGGGCATTAGAACGAGAACGAGGAACGGGGCCAACGAACGAAAACGAAAGGCACAGAGCCTGCGAAAAATGATGGGGTCTTTGCAATGCCGCTTTTAGTTAAATCACGTCGAACTCGGGGGAACTTTTGAAGTTTACACCAGTGCGGGTTGGGATCTATGCTCGAGACTTGTACAAACCGACCGTCGAGCGGAAGGCCTTGGGGCCCAATATTACATTGCGAGGGTCAGTGAACATGTCGCAGGGGCCCTGGGCGGCGGGGGTCGTCCTTTCGGCCATGCGCTGCTGACCAGAACATAAAAAGGAACAAGATTACAATGGGGCACAAGAAACTTATCTGATTTTATTATGCATAGAAATGATGCAAGTTTTCAATGTTTCAGGCATTCTTGACCTCTGCACCACTCTCGGTTTGTCCCTTAGAACACACTTGATTACAAAAGGCCCTTTCCAGAGGGCGATAACTTTTGCTTTCTGCCTTAGTTTGGGCTCGCTTCAGGACTAAGTCGCCGACGTTGACGCCTGACCCTTGATTCGCCGAGTGTTTAGCCGACGGAGACTCTACTGGTACTTGGCGGACTGCAAGATGGCGACGTCGCGTGCTTCATCGAGTTGGTCCAGGGCGTTCTGTCATGCAGCTTCCGATGCTTCTTGGTCGTAGGCTCGGATTCGCGGGGAATCATAGTCGATGTCGGTTGACAGTACAGCTTCGGCGCCAAATGTCGTGAAGAACGGAGTGAAGCCTGTCGTTCAGTTAGGGGTTCGCAGGCCCCAAAGCACGAAGGGGAGTTCCTGCATCCACCATTTGGCCGCATTCTGAACGTAGTACTAGATTCAGGGTTTGATCCCCTGGAGCACCATGCCGTTGGTGTGTTCAACCTGCCCGTTGGTCCTCGAGTGGGCTACGGACGCAAAGTCGAGTCGGATGTGAAAATCCTCACAAAATTTGTGAAACTGCCGACCGGTGAATTGCGCACCATTATCGGTGATGATGGAGTTTGGGAGGCCAAAGCAACAGATGATGTCGTAGAAGAACTCAACCGCCCGACCGGCGCTGATAGAGGGCACCGCCTTGGCTTTAATCCGCTTAGTGAACTTGTCGACGGCGACGAAGAGGTGGGTGAAGCCCTCGGACACTTTTCGGAAAGGCCCGACGATATCAAGGCCCCAAACCGCGAAAAGGCCAAGTGATCAGAATCGTCTGGAGCTCTTGAGCCGGCAGATGGGTCTGTCGGGCATAATACTGGCACCCTCGGCAGGTGCAGACCATCTGCTCAATGTCTACGACTGCTGTAGGCCAGTAGAATCCTTGACGGAAAGCTTTTTCCACCAGGGTCCTTAGGGTGGCATGATGCCCGCAAATTCCCGAATGAATGTCATCAAGGATGTGCTGACCCTCATCTCGAGGAATGCAGCGATGAAGAATGCCACTGGTGCTTCGTTTATATAGCTCGTTGTTGATGATGATGTAAGCTTTTGCTTGCTGAAAGATGCGTCGGGCTTTGTTGGTGTCGGTCAGATGTGTACCATCATGGAGGAAGGCAAAGATGTCTAGAGACCAGTTAGAAATGATGGCCATCACTTCCGACCTTGGGGTCGGGTATGTTGGTGTCGGCGGACCGACCGAGGCCTCGAACGAGGGGTCGGCCCCTTCTTTGATTTTGATGGTTGGCTCGGTGAGGACTTCGAGGAAGATGTCATCATGTACAAGGTCTCTTCCCGATGCAATTTTGGCAAGAACATGGTGGAGCTCGAGATTGTCAAACTTGTCTTCGAGTTGCGAACTTTCTGACAATAAGCTTCCATCTTTGGTTTATAACGAGCTCGGAGTCGCCTTTGACGTAGAGCCGTCCAACACCGAAAGTGATTGTCATTCGCAGACCGTGACGGACAGCTTCATAGTCAGCGATGTTGTTTGAAGTGCGGAAGTGGATCTGAAGCACGTAGCGGAACTTGCCACCTTTTAGAGAAATGAGGAGGTTGCGAGCCCCCGAGCCTCGTAGCATTCTTGAGCCATCGAAGAACAAGGTCCAGTGCTCGAGGTCAACTGAGGTAGGCTGCTCTTGTGCTTCGGTCCACTCAGCGATGAAATACATAAAAACTTGGGACTTGATGGCTTGATGCGGCACATAAGAGATGTCGTGGCCCATGAGCTCCATAGCCCATGTGGCGATTTGGCCGACCGCATCCTTGTTGGTAATAACCTCTCCGAGTGGGAAGCTTGTGACTATTTGGATGGAGTGGCAGTCGAAGTAGTGACGCAGCTTGCGCTTGGTAATGAGGACGGCGTAGATCAACTTCTCTATTTGTGTGTAGCATGTTTTGGCGTGGGCGAGCACTTCACTAATGAAGTAAATGGGCCGCTGGACTTTCAAAGCCCGACCCTCCTCCGAGCGCTCGACGACGAGGGCGGTACTGACCACCTTGGAAGTAGCGGAGATGTACAGGACTAGAGCTTCTCAAGGGGCTGGCAAATCGAGGACCAGCAGTGAGGACAGCGAGATCTTTAGTTTCTCGAAGGCTTCCTGGGCCACTGGTCCAGGTGAAACGGTCAGACTTGCGTAGCAGTCGGTAAAAAGGCATTGCCATCTCACCGAGTCAGGAGATGAATCGGCTAAGGGCCGCGAGGCATCCAGTTAGCCTCTGGACACCTTTGACATTCTTGACGGCGTCGAGATTCAGGATCGCGGCTATCTTCTCAGGGTTGGCTTCGATGCCACGCTCGGAAAAGACGAACCCATGCAGCATGTTTGAGGGAATGCCAAAGACGCATTTCTCGGGGTTGAGCCTGACACGGTACCGTCAGAGGTTGGCGAAGGTTTCTTTCAGGTCGACGATGAGACTATCGGCCTTGCGGGTCTTGATAACGATGTCGTCGATGTAGACTTCAAGGTTCCAACCCTGTAGGTCGTGAAAACACTTTTGCATGCAACACTGATAAGTCACACCGGCGTTCTTAAACCCGAAACGCATCATGACGTAACAGAAGGATGAATTAGAGCCATGTGTGGCTTAGTTTTTAGGACTTGTGTCTATAGGAAACACTAATACTATTAAGAGGGGTCGGATCACTCATCTCAGTTTTATAGAAATTTGGGAGTGTGGATGCTCTACATTCTCTAAGGCACTTGAGTGATTAGTGGAAGTTTGAAGATGTCAAGAGTCGTAGCTGGAAACTTGAAGATCTTGAGAAAGTCAAAGATCAGCAGTCGAAGAGGTCACCGGATAATCCGTCGATGTCACTAGATAGTCCGATGAGGGTCGCAGCTAGGTGTGTAGCGGAGATGTTTTCTGTAGGCAGTGAAGCTGGAGTCACCGGACAGTCCAACGGGACTCACCGAACAGTCCTGTGAGTGTAGGAGCTCGAAGTCCAAAGAGAGGTGCTCTCTGGAGTCATCAAGAAGAACTCACGGGACAGTCCGTCAGTCAATGACCGGTCTGTCTAGTGGGCCTCGAAGGAGGTGTCTAGAAGAGGTGTCTCTAGAAGTTCAAAAGAGAAGTTCACTAGACAGTCCAGTGATGGTATGAACCGGACAGTTCAGTGTCACATAGAGTGAATTCCAGAAAGGATGTTTTCTGCCAGAAAGAGACCAGGAGTCACCGGACAGTCCGGTGGTCCCAGTCACCAGACAGTCCGGTGACTTCAAAAAGGAGACAGCTTTTTGGCAATGGCTCTTAACGGTTGTTTCAGGGCTTGGGGCCTATTTAAACTATTGCGGAAGCTGTTGTGGGGCTTGCTCGCGGTCATTTCAGTTGGAGATCATTTGTTGTGAGCCAAAAATCATTAAGGGAGCACAAGAGAGAATCTAGTGAGAGTGCTTGTGAAGAGTTGCAAGGAGCATCCACACATTCCTAAACCTTGTGAGGCTAAGGGCAGTGTATTCGGCTTGTTACTCTTGGTCTATGGTTGCCTAAACCAGTTAGGCATCGTTGTCTGAGCTTCCGAAGAGGTTGTGAAAGTCAACATCAAGTTTGTACGTGGTTTCGGGTCCTCCACTTGAAAAGGAAACCAAGAATGAGTGCTCGAGCCTTGGAGGCTTGCTCTAGCGCTTGAGAATTGTTTGCTGCAGCCGGGGCGTCGGTGTCATCACTCTGGGAGTGAAGCGTACCCTTGTGAGCATTGTTCCGGGAACGACGGGATGAACCAAGACTCCGACAGGAGTGGTTCAATGAGGATTAGGGGAAGGCACCATCCTTTCGAGACCTCGAAAAAAATCGCTGAGCATCTCTATCACCCTTCTCTTTACTTACCGCATTTACTTTCTTGTGAGTAGTGTGATAGGTTGTTTAGTTGCTTCTCTTAGTGGCTCTCATGCCGGATTGCTTACTAGCTTGATTTACTCTTTCTAGACCTTTCTTGCTAGGAGTTGTTTGCTAGTTTTGCTATAAACTAGAAAGAGAAAGAATTTGGCTTAGTAGTGTAAGTGCCTGATTCAACCCCCTTTCTCGGTCACTTGATCTTTTTAAGTGGTATCAGAGCCAAGTGCTCCAATTAGACTTAACCGCCTTTGAGAAGTGATCGAGAGTGATGGAGACAAGTGCTTTATTGGGGTTCGGTAGTGGCTCATGGAAGAATCGTTTGCTAAGCTACCTATATGCCACAAAACTAGACAATTCGAGTGCTAACATGAACAACTCTTCAAACTTTCATCTAGCAACTCTTTAACTGCTATTATGAATGATAATCTTACTTATCTTGAGCTCATAGATGCCTACACTCACTTTGGAACTTTTGATGGTGAATCTATAGGTGCTACCATGCTAAGATTGCATGATCTTGTTGATAAGATCAACTCCTTTGAAGGAGCACTTAAGATCTCTCATGATGAATCCATCAAGAAGTTACTCACATGCAAGATTTCTAGCTCTTGTGAAGCTTCATCTAAGAAGGAGAATCTAAATGCTTCTACCTCAAGCAAAATCATTGAAGTGCATGCTCATCACATTCTTGAGCCCACGGTTTGCATAGATTCTATCCCTACTAGCTCTCATTCACTTCTTGTGGATAATGCTATTCTTGTAGCTTGCTAGAGTATTCTTATGAAGTTCTATATGATGAGTATGATAACATTATTGTCTTACCTAGTGCAACTCAAAAATATTTGGGCACTCGTATTGATAAGCTTGTAGGTTGGATCAACTCTTGAAAGGAGGCATATCACAAATGATGAAGCAAGCAAGAATAAAATTGACACAAGGAAGTATCATCTTGATGAGGACATCACTCTTTTAGATACACACAAGAGTCCTCAAATTAGTATTGATGAAACTCACGCACGACAGTTGAGATTAGAGGTGAGCGCATTCCTAAACACATGTCTTCCTTCCTTTGAGAATAGATTGCTACCTAATAACTTTATCATGTTTAGTAACATTGGAGAGAGTCAAGGAAAGCATGAAGAAAGACTTGGAGATGCTCAAGATCAGAATGGCACATTCGACTCCGGAGGAGATCCAAACAACTCGGGTTCGAGTCTAAGTCGGACTACAGGAGTAGTCAGCACTAAAACAGATGCCCCGGTCTCATACGAGCTCCGTTTTGGACGTTCTAGATGTGGTTGGAAAGCTAACAAGATAACCTTTCCAGCGACACTAGTCTCATCTCTAAATTCCACTGTAATCAGCAGAAATAGATAAAACAATATGACATCCAAAAACTGCCTCAGGTGCTGTGACACTATCTTTTGACCTTTGAGCCATGTATCATTTCTAGGCCCATTAGTATTATGGTTTGCCTCTAAGGTCGTCATAAACTGTGACACTATCTTTTGACCTTTGAGCCATGTATCATTTCTAGGCCCATTAGTATTATGGTTTGCCCCTAAGGTCGTCATAAACTCTATCAATTCAGTAGCCACCATCATTAGAGATAGGTTTTGATTAGTTTTCCTCTGTTATGAAACAATTTCGCTGTTTGACGGTTCGTTGGTTTTCCAACTTCGAGATTTAATTTAGGTTTCGCAATTGAGTTGCGTTCTTCCTTGTTCTTACTTGTGTTCTTCGATTCGCAGGCTGGGATTAGCCTTTTTGGCAAGGTCAATCGTGTGCACACGGTTGATAACCAGAGGAGAAGTGGTGCTGTGATTGAGGGGTTCGAATTGTGTTGATTTTGAGGCTGGATCAACTGTGTGTCGCATCTCCACCAAATCGAGAGTTATCACGACCTGACGAAAGATCGAGAACCACGTACACATCACATCTCAAGTGCTCTAAGGAACAAAAGTCACTTCAAGGAGTTGCTCTTACTGTTGAGGTCAATCCTAATGAATCTAGCAATGCTTTAGATACTAACACCTCATGTCTCATGGTTTCTAGCAAGGTGAATTACAAGAATGATGGCAAGCATTGGGTTCTTGACAGTGGTTGTTCTCAACACATGACCGGAAATAACAAGATGTTCTCCACCATCAAAGAAGATGATGATAAAGACAAAGTGACTTTTGAGGACAATTCCAAAGGAAGAGTTAAGGGATTGGGCAAGGACGCCATATCTAATGATTTGACAATCTCTAATATCATGCTAGTGGAATCATTGAGTTTCAACCTACTTTTGATTGCTCAATTATGTGATCATGGTTTCACTTGCTTCTTCAATGATAAAGGAGCTGAATTAATCAACAAATCATTGGGCCTCACTTTCAATGGCTTTCGGCACAACAATCTTTATATTGTGGATTTCTCTTCAAGTGAAACTTATCTCATTGCTAAGTCTTCCAAAGGATGGTTGTGGCATAGGAGGCTTACTCACATTGGAATGGGTCAATTGGAGAAGGTCACCAAGAAGGGCTTAATTCTTGGAATTCAATATGTCACTTTTGAGAAGGACAAGTTGTGTAGTGCATGTCTAGCAGGAAAGCAAGTTGCAACTCTTCATCCGTGCAAGACCGTTATGTCAACCTCAAGACCTATAGAACTTCTCCATATCGACCTCTTCGGTCCTACTATCTACAAGAGTCTTGGGGGCAATCTCTATTGCATGGCGATTGTTGATGACTTCTCCCAGTATACATGAACCATCTTTTTAGAAGACAAAGCTCAAACCATCTCGAATTTCAAAAATTTTGCTAAGAGAGCTCAAAATGAATTTGAAGCTAAGATCAAGAAGGTTAGAAGTGATAATGGGACGGAGTTCAAGAACTCTATCATTGAGAAGTATTGTGATGATCTTGGCATCAAGCATGAGTTTTCGGCTACCTACACCTCGAAGCAAAATGGTGTTGTTGAGAGGAAGAATAGGACTCTCATCACTCTTGCTAAGCTATGTTAGATGAATATAGGACTTCGGAGAGGTTTTGGGCTGAAGCTATCAACACGACATGCTATACTTCAAACCGTGTTTATCTACATCACCTCTTGAAGAAGACTTCTTACGAGCTATTGGTGGGACGGAAGCCAAATGTGGGATATTTTTGGGCATTTGGATGCAAATGCTATATCTTCAAAAAGAGGAAGAGGCTCGGTAAGTTTGAGAAGAGGACCGACATTGGATTTTTCGTCGGGTATTCTGGTAACTCTAAAGCTTATCGCGTTTTTAATACAACTCCCGAATATGTTGAGGAATCATGTGATGTCAAATTTGATGAAACTAATGGTTCTCAAGAGAACAAAGAATCTTGTAGTTGTGATGTAGATGATGATAAACCCTTGGAGGAGGCAATGCGGAAGATGCCCGTAGGAGAAGTTCTACCAAGGGAAGATGACTCTCTACTCCGCCACCGAAAGACTCCTCTACGACTCTTCATGAGAACACTACATCAACAACTCAAGTGGAAGAATCTTCAAGTGTTCATGCACCAAGAGAACCACCTAAGTGCCTTCTACCCCAAGCTATCAAGGATTGCCTACATGAAGTGGTATTCCACCATGTTCAACAATGACATCAAGAATTGAAGAAGATTGCAGCTCTCCGCTCCATCTACAAGACACCGTCATCTCCAAGGAGCAAGCCATACAAGATGCACAAGATGTCTCTCCACTGCAAGCACCACGACAAGAGGCTCCAAAGAGGTACAAACCCATTCTTCGAGCTCACGGAAGTGACTTGATCATTGGGAGTCTCTCTCAAGGGTTAAAGAATAGGAGAAATCAATATAAGCCGAATTATACTAATGATACTAATGATGATGATGCGGCTAACATTGCTTCTAAGAATTTCTCTTTTGTTTCTTTGATAAGCCTAAGAACATCTATGAAGTGGTGGAAGATTACAAATGGATGTTGGCTATGCAAGAGGAGCTTAACAACTTCGAGCGAAATCAAGTGTGGGAGTTGGTGAAAAGGCCAAAGGATAAGAACATTATCGGTGCCAAGTGGGTCTTCAAGAACAAGCAAGATGAGAACAGGAATGTCGTGAGGAACAAAGCAAGACTCGTCGCCAAGGGTTATTCTTAAGTTGAAGGGGTAGACTTTGATGAGACATTTGCCCACGTGGCTCGACTTGAGTCTATTTGAACCTTGCTCGCTTATGCTTCACATTTTAGCTTCAAATTATATCAAATGGATGTGAAGAGTGCATTTCTTAACGGCTATATTAATGAGCAGGTTTCTGTTGAGCGACCACCCGGCCTCGAGGATCCCAAGCATTTCAATCATGTCTTCAAGTTGAAGAAGGGTTTGTATGGTCTCAAGCAAGCACCAAGTGCATGGTATGAGAGGCTTAGAGATTTTCTCACCGACAAGGGCTTCAAGATAGGGAGTATTGATAACACTCTCTCTACTAAATATGTTGATGATGATCTCTTTATTTGCTAAATATATGTGGATGATATTATCTTTGGTTCTACCAATGAAGCTTATAATGCTGAATTTTGTGATCTAATGGCCAAAGAATTTGAGATGTCCATGATAGGTGAGCTCCATTTGTTCCAAGGATTTCAAGTCAAGCAAATGAAGAATGGGACATTCATCTATCATGAAAAGTACACAAGAGATCTCCTCAAGAGCTTTGGAATGGAGAATTCAAAGCCAATCAAGACTCCAATAGCCACAAATGGTATTCTTGGCCCGAATGAAAGTGATAAATCGTTGATAACAAACTTTATCGATCTATGATTAGTTCTCTATTATATCTTATCGCTTCTTGCTCGGATATTATGTTTAGTGTATACTTATGCGCTCGTTATCAAGCTAACCCTAAAGAATCTCATCTCAAGGCTATCAAATGGATTCTTAGGTATCTCAAGTATACACCAACTATGGACCTTTGGTATCCAAAAGATGGAGACTTTGATCTTTTTGGCTACTTCGATTCGGACTTCGCCGGTTGCAAGGTAAGTAGAAAGAGCACCTCCGGTTGATGTCAGTTTCTTGGGAGATCATTGGTTGCTTGGAGCTCTAAGAAGCAAAATGTCGTGGCTCTATCAACGGCCAAAGTGGAATATATGGCAGCCGGTGCTTGTTGTGCTCAACTTCTCTACATGAAGCAAACTCTCATGGACTATGGATTGGTATACAATCAAATTTCTCTTTATTGTGATAGTGAGAGTGCAATCAATATGGCACTTCATAAAGGTGATCATGGGCATGCTAAACATATCGAGGTCAAGCATCACTTTATAAGGGATCATGTTGCCAAGAAAGATATCGAGCTTATAAGTGTGAGAACAAATGATCAATTGGCTGACATATTCACAAAGCCCTTTGATGAGAATAATTTCAACAGGCTAAGAGGAGAGCTCAACATCTTTAATCTTTCGGACTTCACTTGAGTAACCTCCAAAGCTTAGCATTTCCTTTGTTTATTTTTGTTTGCTTGTGTTTGCTTTGTTTCTGTTTTTCTTTTTGTTTTGTAGGACCGTCATCTAACCCTTTCAAGATAACAATGATCATGGAGAGCTTGAGAAGAATGTTCACGGGGTGCCCAAGGCTTGGAGATGAGGGTCATTGTGAACAAGCTTGCGAGAGGATTCAAATGTGATGAGGGTATTTCTTTTCTAGCCCTTCATCATATGCATACATCTTTTATTTTTTATTTTTACATTCATGTGCATTTTATGCATTACATCTAGTGTTTTGACGTCAAGCACGGGTCTAGGGGGAGTTACTCATAAGCAATATAAGTTGATTACTTCTAGACTCCTTTATAGCAATTGTGAGCTTCATGTCATTGAATCACGATCTTTCGAGCTCTAAGGTTAAATCTACTTACGCGGCTCAAAGACTATGATTCATATATTCTCATATGCATCACTAACCCCCTCTTATTGAGAGAAGAGGAAGTTTCTTGGATGATCATTTTTGTAGGATGGATACTAACTCGAGGGGGAGAAAGAGCTTTGAACCAAGAAGACGAACGAGACACAAGGAGATGATAAGCAAGAAACGTATCGAAGAAGGGACCCATAAAGACCCGGTGATATTGTTTCATATCTCATCATAATTATTATTCTTGTGTATTCTCCTTCTTTGTGGCTTTCTTTTTTGGATGATAGATGACAAAGGGGGAGAGAAATAGAAGTGAAGATGATCGAGGATCAAGAAATCAAATGAAGATGATGAGAAACATGAAGATGATCGAACATGTTCTAAGGAGAAGATAATGATCAACGAAGTAAATGAAGACTCGAAGATTGATGAGAGAAAAATGACTTGTTGAAGCTGTCAACGACCAAAAGGAAGTAATCATTTCTATTCTTCTAAATCCGTTGATTACTACCCTTTGCTCTCTATTCATCTTGTGGTTATTCTATATTTATAGGAGACAGGTAGAGGGAACTGAAGATTCGAAGATGAATGAAGTCACACTCAAGAAAATCAAGGACTATGAAGAAAGAAAGCTATGCACTTTTCGAGGGGGAGCTCCAAAGCTAAGGTATGAAACCTCGTGAAATTTGTGTACTTCTTGGTAAGATATGGTAAGACAACTTGCGCATATCCTTTTCCTTACTGTTGTCTCGATCATTTACATCATGGTTGTCATCAATCACCAAAGAGGGGGAGATTGTTAGCTTCATGACCATTGAAGCCCGTCAAAGGTATAAATAATTTTGGTGATTGAATGAGAACCATGAACTAACTCATTGGATGCAGGTTTATCAACACTATTTTACACTTCTACGAGTTGGTTGCTGCAAGGATGTTCTTGTTCCTCGGAGTGTTTCTAAGAAGGTTGCTGGTTCAAGGCTAAGGATGAATTAGAGCCATGTGTGGCTTAGTTTTTAGGATTTGTGTCTATAGGAAACAGCGGTACTATTAAGAGGGGTCCGGTCACTCGTCTCAGTTTTACAGGAATTAGACAGTGTGGATGCTCTACGTTCTCTAAGGCCCTTGAGTGATTAGTGAAAATCTGAAGATGTCAAGAGTTGCAGCCGAAAGCTTCAAGATCTTGAGGAAGTCAAGGATCAGTTGTCGAAGAGGTCACCAGACAATCCGTTGATGTCACCGAACAGTCTGGTGAGGGTCGCAGCTCGGTGTCCAGAGGAGATGTTTTTCGGGGGCAGTGAAGCTGGAGTCACCAGACAGTCCAACAAGAGTCACCGGACAGTCTGGTGAGTGCAGGAGCTCGAAGTCCAGAGAGAGGTGCTCTGGAGTCATCAAGAAGAAGTCACCGGACAGTCCGTCGGTCAGTGACCAGATAGTCCGATGAGCCCCAGCGGAGGTATCCAGAAGAGGTGTCTCTAGAAGTCCAAAAGAGAAGTTCATCGGATAGTTTGGTGATGGTATAAACCAGACAGTCCGGTGTCACATGAAGTGGATTACAGAGAGGATGTTTTCTGCCAGAAGGAGACTAGGATTCACCGGAGAGTCCGGTGGTTCTAATCACCGGACAGTCCAGTGACTGCAAAAAGCAGACAACTTTTTGGCAACGGCTCTTAACGGTTGTTTTAGGGCTTGGGGCCTATTTAAACCGTTGAAGAGCTATTGTGGAGCTTGCTCGCGGTCAGAACAGTTGGAGATCATTTGTTGTGAGCTAAAGTTCGTAAAGGGAGGACAAGAGAGCATATAGTGAGGTCTTGAGTGCTTCTGAAGAGTAGCAAGGAGCATCCACACATTCTTAGAGCTTGTAAGGCTAAAGGAGTGTCTTCGGCTTGTTACTCTTGATCTGTGATAACCTAAACCAGTTAGGTGTCGTTGTCCGAGCTTCTGAAGAGGCTGTGGAAGTCGACATCAAGTTTGTACGCGATTCCAGATCCTCCGCTTAAAAGGGACACCAAGAGTGAGCGCTCGAGCCTTGGAGGCTTGCTATAGCGCTTGGGTACTGTTTGCTACAGCCGAGGCACCAGTGTCTTCACTTCGAGAGTGAAGCGTACCCATGTGAGCATCGTTCTAAGAACGACGGGAGGAACCAAGACTCCGATAGAAGTGGTTCAACGAGGATTAGAAGAAGGCGCCATCCTTCTGTGACTTCAAGAAAAATCGCTGAGCATCTCTATCACCCTTCTCTTTACTTACCACATTTACTTTCTTGTGAGTAGTGTGATAGGTTGTTTAATTGCTTCTCTTGGTGGCTCTCATGCCAGATTGCTTACTAGCTTGATAGATTGTTTTCTAGCTTGTTTTACTCTTCTCAAGACCTTTCTTGCTAGTAGTTTGTCGTACCCTCCAAATTTCGCCTTTTTCAAAATTCAGCCCCAATGCAAAAATTCTTGAAAATCTTTGCCTCTGAGTTGTGCAATTTCAAAATTCACTAAAACAGAAGCTTGTTCAGCAACATGGAAAATTCGAAAAAAATGCTAAAACTTGAAGTTTGACAAGTGCTGGTTCTTCTTCCTCGCTGTTATTTGTTTTTTTTTTTGCCTCCCGAGTTTTTCTGGTTTTAGTGACTCTAATTCGACATCCCTTGCCACACTTCTCCCTGGATGGAACTTCCTGTCTGTTCTTCTAATTTCTCGAGTCTCGGAGGGGTCGGGTGGAAATTTTCCTGTTTGGCCCGACCCCTCCCGCACAAGTGCGCGCTGCCTTCTTCCCCAGCCAGCGTCGCCCTCCTAGCCGATAACGCTTCGGCCACGCCGCGCGCCGGCAGCTCCGCTAGACTTCGTCACGGCGACAACGGCCGTCTCCGTCACCTCCACACGGCAAACCACTTAGGGAGCTGCGCGCACACTATTACACGGTGCGGTTTGCCACCTGTATGGTCGCCGAAAGCCCCTCGTCGAACGCCGTCAACTCTGCCTCGCTGCTGGCGAAAAATGGCTTGCTCACGGGCCGGAGTAACTCTTCACGAACCCTGCTGCACCTCCCGACGGCCATCATCCCCTCTCACAGCGTCGCAATGTCTTGTCGAACTTCAATTCCAACCAAATGATGGTGAGCCGTCGGCAGGAGGGTAAATTGGGCGCTGTGGCCTCGCCCTGGCCACTCCCAGCGTCATCGCGTGCCCTAAGGTTGCCCCAGCTCGCCATGACGCACGACAGCAAGCCTCGGCACGGCCACCAGGCGGAATTTCGTCTTCAATGTGGAGCTCTCACCATGA
Source organism: Zoysia pacifica (assembly GCA_001602315.1). Lineage (NCBI taxonomy): Eukaryota > Viridiplantae > Streptophyta > Magnoliopsida > Poales > Poaceae > Zoysia > Zoysia pacifica. Next base: position 4,107 of record BCLH01000925.1, on the reverse strand, counting down.
CAGAGCCAGCTGGAACTCCAATCTGCCACGCCGGCTATAGATCAACTCCACTGCTGCTCGTGCGCCTTCTTCGCACTCCCTCCGCTCTGCCAGGTCGAGTCTCTCCCCTTCGTTAGGAAAAATCCCCAATTTCCAGCTCCACCGTCGTCTACCCCATGGCCAACCACCGCACGTCACTGGCGCCAGCTCAAATTGGCTGGCCATTGGCCGGCGATGGCTGCCCGCGAGCATGACACACCTGCAGGCCAGCTCACCGACCCCAGCGGGGAGCCGCCGAGTGCTCCATTTGGCCACTCAACGCGCGTCGCCCTTAGCCGTCAGCCGAGCTCCGGCGGCAGCTTCTCCGGCGCGAACATTGGTTTGAGCAAGGCTTCGAGCACCACCACCACCCCCCCCTAGGAAGCTGTAAAACCCACCAATTGAGCTTCCCCTGCAGCCATGGCGCACCCCCACGGTGTGCCCCTGCCGCACGCCCACTGCGCCGCGTCACCCACGTGCTCTCCCCTACCCCACACACGCCTGGAACAACTCCCTCTCACGGTCCGTGGCCCCAAATTCCTCGGACATTGGCCGCGCAAGCTGCTCTGGCTCCGCCAGTGCGCGCCCAAAAACGGGGACGTGCCCCAGAGCGCGAACGCGAGTGAGACCAGAGATCCGGCTCTTAACCGGAAATTCCGGGACACCCCTCTCTGAAAATGACGCATTTTCACCGGAAGCTCCGGTGGCTGATCGGAAACTCCGATACACACCTCTCTGGAACCGCCTCCTAGCACACCGGAGTGTCCGGCTTTGAGCCGGAATGTCCAGTGCAATCTGAATTGCTGCACCTGCACAACCTCTTGGGGCACCAAAAAGGACCCCGTGTCCACTGAGTTGTCCCTAAAATTCACATAGGAACACGTCAAGCCATGATCACGAATTGAGCCCTGCGACCACGCCACCTATTAGTCTCTAACACAGCCACATTTGTCACCAAGTCACCACGACACCACCACGCCCAGAATCAGAACACCGTGCACCGTCAAAACCATGTCACCTGTCCTAACCACCGTAGCACGGCACCACCAGAACTTTGTTCTTTTATTGGTTGCCTTGGATTTTATTAGTTCGCGGTTAGGCTTATTTTGGTGTGTTTGGTCTGTAGCTGACGAAGAGTTTGAAGAGGAAGGAGCTGAGGACCCGGAGTACGAAGAAGCTGAATTCGCCTTCGAAGGCAAGCTCTAATTCCCCTTGACCATGCCTAACCCATGTTTTGCAAGTGCACCTATTAGAAAATCAGATTGCTCGCATGATTATTTTTTTTTTGAATTGCAAAAGCATTGTGTAACTAATGCCCTAATTGTTTTTACGTACTTATATTTATGTCAGTAACTTGCTGATATTGATAGAAGTACGCCTTGTAAACTGTTGATAGCACCCCTTTGTTAACTCTAGGTATTCCGGCATTAAGCATTTTAATGCACGGGAAGTTGCCTTGAACTAGAAACGCTTAGGACCCCTGTACTGCGACGCTCGACGTCGCCACACCATTACCTCACAACATACGGTTTGCAAAGGGTGTTAAAGTGTCATTGGTGGTGTGAGTAAAATGAAAAGAGGGCAGGAGTAGTACAACCAGTGTTAAGTGCTGAAGTGGGGAAGGGAATAATTTTGGATGTGGGGCAGGACTCATTTCGGTGCTGGTGTGGAGATAGTGTGTAGTCGACGATTTTGTTCACCTGTCGTGAACGAGTCGCCGCCCCTACCATATAAGGACCAGTTCTATGGACCTCATCGTAGTGATTTTCGTGCAACTACGGAACCCGATGGGCGGGACTTAGCTTGACCCCTAAGTGAGTCACATTAAGCTGCCTAAGGGGTCAGTAGGATGCAGGTGGCCAGGAGAAGAACGTGGGTTCCTCAACATTCGGCTCGATAGAAATGATTGCCCGCGTCGTGGAAACGTATTTTTCCATGGATAATAGCCCCTGGTTTAGTGATACCCAGTGAAAGTGAAAGGGACCAGGAGACGACGTGGTCGTAGTATTCCCACGGTCTGGCTTCGGGGATGCATAGAAATGCGCGTCGTCAGGACTCGGAACCTCCCGATAGATGATGCCCCTGGTTTCTACTTGAGGTGGAATCTGTGATAAGCTTAGCAGGTTGAGTTGAACGTTATGTAATCCTGTAGCGCAAGGAGGACATAACTCGTGGGTACAGTGTACAACCTCTGCAGAGTTTTAAATCTTTTCGGAAAGTCCGTTGCCACAGGTCATGGCACACTACAGTTTGGGCTCACATAGATTAGTCTCTATTATCATACCTTGTTGGCATGAGTGGGTGTAGCGACCCGTATTTTCGAAAAGTGTCAGCGTGAGCCGAGGGACGGCATGGACACATGTCTGCACCCAAATTAAAAGTGGGAACTTTGGGAATGGAGAGAACTCTTCCCCAGGTCCAAACAACTAAAACATGAGAAAAGTACTGTTTTTTTATACATCTGTTTCGAATGTCTATTCCCTAGTGAACCTTGCACAAAATTTGCTTTATGCTGAAAACAAAACCTGTACCTTACGGTTGTTAATTCCATGCATACTGTTTTGAGCTATCCCCAATGGGATTAGAGCTTGTTGAGTACTTTTAGTACTCACCCCGCTTGCTGAAAATAAATCACCAGATGAGGGAGATCCAGAAGATGAAGCTGCTGATTTTGAGGAGTAATTGCCCTGTCCTATGCTCAAGTTAGTGTGTGGTTTCCGCTGTGGTGTGATGCTCTACTTGAATTAGAGTTGTTGCATGCAACTCCCGGTTTGTAATCTAGCACTCGTACGGCAGACTCTGTAGTTCGAACAGCAATCGCTGTAACTTCTATGTATGTGCAATGACATCACTTCGGTTATGTGTGTTAACTACGATCCTTGGGATTGCTATGTTATGCAAGAATACCTCACGAAATTGGGGTATGACAGAGTTGTTTGCTAGTTTTGCAAGAAACTAGCAAGAGAAAGAATTTGGCTTAGTTGTGTAAGTGCCCGATTCAACCCCTCTTCTCGGTCATTTGATCCTTTCACTCGTATAATCAATACACATCCTCCATTTACCATTCTTTTTCTTGGCCATTACAGGATTGGCTAGCCACTCAGGGTGGTAAACCTCACGAATGAACTTAGCATCGAGCAGCTTGGTAACTTCTTCCCCTATGGCCTTCTTCTCATCGTCGAAGCGTCGAAGTCGTTGCTGTATGAGTCGAGATCCAGAGCATATCAGAGGGTGCCCAGGCGAAGACGTCCAGATTTCAAAGGAGAAAGTCGATGAGCGCGCTTTTCTATTTGTCGAAGAGCACGGTCCCGACCCTAGCCTTCTTGGCGGGGTCGAATGGGTCGAGGATGATCTCCTTGGAGTTGCTGTCTGGCTTGAAAGACAAAGAGGTTGACGGCTTAGAGTCGAGGGTTGGGGTCGTGGTCGGGGCCGACCCTTGAGACTTGCGGATCTCTTCCAGCTCGGCCGACCCCATGAGGGTGATGGCCAGTTCGAAGCTTTCTTGCTCATAGGCGAGGGTTTGCTTGATGTGTGAAGCCACGGTAATGACGCCTTTAGGGCTCGCCATCTTCAGCTTGAGGTAGACATAGCTCGGAACAGCCATGAACTTGGCGTAGGCGGGTCGGCCAAGGATGGCGTGGTAGGTTCCGGTGAAGTCGACCACCTCAAAAGTGAGGGTATCGATCCTAAAGTTGGTCGTCGAAGGGGACTGGGAGGTCAATCTGTCCCATGGGGACGACGCGGTCCCCCGGAATCACCCCGTGGAATAGAGCGTAGCTTGGCCAGAGATCCAAAAGTGAGAGCTTCATGGCGTTGAAGGTGTCGATGTAGAGGATGTTGAGGGCGCTCTCACCATCCATGAGGACCTTGGTGAGGCACGTGTTGCCGATGATGGGGTCAAGCACTAGGGGAAGACGCCCTGGTTGAGGCACTCGGTCGGGGTGGTCGGATCGGTCGAAGGTGATGGGCACCTCTGACCACTTGAGGTAGGTTGGTCTGGCAGGGTCGATGAAGTTGACTTCTTGCCACAGCAGCTCTTGGCGGCGTTGAGGCTCGTAAGCCCATGGCCCATCAAAAATCATGTGGCAG
>BCLH01000924.1:101647-115570 GCA_001602315.1 Zoysia pacifica | reverse complement strand
GGACGGTGACAATTATACCAACGGGACAGTTGCCAGAGCACGTCTGGCAGGCGACGTGGCGCGGGCACGCGAACCGCCGCATCCACGACACCGTCCGATTGAGAATTCAAATCAACCGCTCAGATCGACCGGCGGTTCGAATTTTCGAACGGCCCGATTGCCCTCCGCGTGGAGGCACGAGAGCCGTCTGATCCCCGTAACCGCAACGGCGGGCTCAAACACGGGGAGACGACCGAACGAAACCCCCCCGCACTTGGCTGGCCGACAGCCGAGGCCGCCGGAGGGCCGAACCATACGTTCAGGCGCTGATCACGGCTAAGCCTAGGCGCGACGCTGATCATGGGAAGAAACCGCATCGAACCGGTCCGACCTAGGCGTCTCACTGAACGAAAGACCGAGAACGACCTCGGCCCGACCTCTAAGGTCGGAACGATGCGTGCACGCAGAACGAAACCCTTTGCGATCAACCAATTGGCAGCCGAGGCCACCGGGCCAAGCCAAACGATCGGACGCTGACCATGACCTCTGTCTAGGCGCGCCGCCGACCATGGACCGCGCTTCGAATCCAGCTCTCCAGACGCCCTACCAAGCGTAAGGACCGGGATCGACCTCAGTTCGACCGCAGCCATCGGCACGATGCCTGGCCGATTCCCCGAGTCGCTCTGGGACCGGGTGACGACCCGGCGGAGCGGCTCCGATAGGATCAACCGCCAACGAAAGGTGGTCCGTATAACGATCCAGCCCACGACCGATCTTTTGGATCCCCCGAGGGCTCGGGGGCTACGCCCTATGGGCGCGCTCGTGCGCACCCATAGGAACTTGAACTTTCGGAACGACCAGCCCAACGCCGCCTCAATCAAAAACCTCAAAGCGGCATCAGGCTCGGGGGCTACTGTCGGGATCACGTACCCCAGGTACCTAACAGATCGCTCCAACGTGAGAAAATCGGAGGTCGGATGACACGGGCTCCGACCCCTCCGCGACGACCTACGACGGCTGTCTCATGGCCGTCGAGGGCACGAAGACCCCGGGCTCTGAGGATAACACCTGGGAGCGACCCCCAGGAAGCAGGTACCGCGTTATGGTACATTTACTTCGGGAACCAGCTGCCATCCGTCTCGACGAGACAGGACGAGATTCACCACGGCGACACTCCAGCAGAAAGCTGCGACGACTGCCAGACACGATGGGACAGCACTGTAGCTAGCACAGTAGCACCGGACAGGTACCACGGTACCCGCCGACATGCCCGACGCGACGGGTCATGACCGCGTCTGGATGGAACGAAGTGATGTCGACAACGACGGACGGGTCCACCTGTCGGCGAGACGGCAGGATTGCGTAGGACCCATTGCATGTAATCTCTGGGCTCTCCCTATATAAAGGGAGGCCCGGGGAACGATAAAAAAAGGTGGAACACCACACAAGCACACCTCGATTTTTTCACACCCAGGGTCCTCCCGCGAAGAGAGGCCCCCGTCTTGTAACATTGTCTTTGAGATAATCCGCTCCCTAGACGTAGAGTATTACACCACTCGGGTGGCCCGAACCAGGCGAAAAATCTCTTTGAGTCCATCTCAGACTAAGTCATATCGAACCCGAAGGCATACCATCCCTCACGATCGTATTTTTACTGTGCCGGTGGTCAGAACGCCGATAAGTACTATTATCGTTTTACGGTACATCTCGCTGCAACACACAACCGTATGTACCCATATTGACTCCTAGCTAGCTAGTGCCTTGGATTTTAGTTTGTGCACTCACTATAAATTTATACAAACAGATAGCAATAATTAAAAACAAGAAAATATATAATATCCTGGTCTGTCCGTGCTTGGAACCAACTGAAATTGTCAAAATTACTGGCGTACATATGGGTGACAGAAAGTATACATTAAATATTGCTTCAAACAAAGTGCATATAAATATGATCGTTGCTAGAAAATTGAATAAAAGAAGTCACTCAATTCCTTCGGTGAGGTGGATGCGAACTACTGTATGTACTCTACGATAATAGCCTTCCTTCATTCGAACAAATGCATAGCCTTGTATCACTACTTCAGTTACTCCTACCCCAGATTTCCCAGCTGTTCCAAGACCCCATGACTGGCACATAATTCTGGCTATAGTTGGCCAACGGCCCGCCCGGGCTCGGTCAAGCTTGTGCCTTCTCCAAAGCAGCCCGACACGGTCTGGGCTCGGTCGAGCTCATACCTTCTTCAAAGCGGCCCGCACGGCCTATTAAATAATCGAACCATTCTTTGCAAGTCTGCGGGCCACTAACCTAGTCCAAGCACGGCCGACTATTTTTACACGGGTTGTGCCGTTCCCATCGGTTCGTGGGCACGCCGTGTTATGCTGCTCTATTCCAAAAGAAAATTTAACTTCATTTTTTTCTTCAAAAAATTATAAAATAATTATATAATACTTAAAATATTAAAATTTAAATATAAATTAATCAAATTACATGTATTTAACATTAACATCAAATCGAGCGTTGTGCTTAATCGAACGACCTTAAATGTGCCGTGCTCATGCTATGCCAAGGGCCCTGCGCCTAGGCCCAAGCACAATCCGTACCGTGCTTTGTGCCGGCCCGGTTCGACCATCGTGCCGAGTTACGCTTCTACCGGATTAAAATGATCGAGGCTCGTGTCAGTCAATTTGACCTGCTTAACTTGACCAGGTATAATTCTGGCGGCGCGGCCGTTCCCTCTCGCCTCAATGCGAGCACGGTGGCAGTACAGCCCGCCGGCGACAGCCCATTGTGCGTACGTGTTGATACTCCGCGCCTTCCAGCCGGGCGGCCGTCGTGCGCGAAGCATGGTCGCATGCATTGCAAGCATGGAGGGCCCGGCGAATCGCGATCTCTATGTTCGTTGACTGACCCCTGCTGACCAGAGCCCGACCTGTCGTGTTGACTTCTCTCCGTTGCTGACGTGGTCTTGAACTCGGTCAAGTTTGAGGAGGGGCGAAAGCTATCTCTGTTTAAAAATATACTCCCTCCGTTCTTTAATTATTATCGTCATTTACTTTTTAATTAAATTTTGACTATTTATCTTATTAAAAAAATTACTCGAATGTGTAAAATTTTAAGTTGTGATGATAAATCAAATTATATCAAAAAATATGAAATTTATCAAAAAAAATTAATAGAACAAATAGTCAAAGTTGAATTTAAAGACGACATCAATTAAAAAACAGAGAGAGTAAATATTTTTGAATTTGATCAAAGTTAACTTTATTTTAAAAAAATTACTAATAATATCTAAAAATTTACATAATACTAATATAAAAATATTTTTATGAAACCTTGTTTCATGATAAATTAATATATATATTTTTTATATGATAAAATATTATTAATTTTTCATTATTAATAATCAAAGTAATAAAAATTTAAATTTGACTAAATCTAAAAAATTCTTATATTTTAAAACGGATGGAGTGCATTCGTTCCATTGTGTGGTAAGAAGTCAGGCAACGTGTGCGCGAATGTACAACACGCCTTCTCGGTGCTGCCAAAGGGATAGTAAGAAACTCCAACTACCTAAATTTATTATATTAAATTCATATTTATGTCATTGGTAAATCAAGATTGTTATTTAAAATAATTTTCATCTCTAATAAATACAAATATTCTGCATTTCTCAAATTTTGAAGTATAGATCCACCTAAAATATTGTTATATATAGGTACCTAATTATAGAGATGGGGTAGCTAAATTTTGGTGCTTATATATCTGCTGAACTGCTTTTTTCCATAAGTAACTAAACTAATATTTAGGTACTCTAGGTATCTTGAAGATGCTCTAAGGTGTGGAATTGTTGTATAAATCAAGCAGTTGGTTTTTTCTTAGCCAAACCATGAGGCATGAGTTCAGGCAATCAGGCCGCAATCTTTTTCTGGGATGAAGAAGCCATACCACTCAGTTGAAAGTTTTCGGCCCATTGAAAAAAATATATTGGGCCCCGTGCTGGATCGAAATTAGACATGGCCCAACTGTTGATGATCAATTTCAGCTTCACTGCAAGTCTGCAACTCCGTATTCGGCACATCTCGAGATGCACCACAGCCAAAACCACAACAAGCAAAACGCAAACTCAAACAAAGAAGCAAAGCAAACAAAAAAAATATGGAAATAGATAAAAATAAGTTTATGAAAGACGTGTCTAAGTATGAAAACGCTTAGAAAACACAAGTATCGAAGACGCGTCCAATGAATGCAAATGAAAACGTTGCTATTTTTAAAACCCATTTGAAATATGCAGTGATTTCAGACTAAGAAAATAATTAAAGTAAGGTGAAAAAAAAAAGGAAAAGATATGATGACACAACCCACTATTTTTTTATAAAAAAAAAAAGACTCAAATCCTCCCCGAAATGCCCCCGACTTTCTCCGGAAATAAAACCTCATCCTTCCTCCGAGTCTGCGACCCTGTCCTCCCCCACCTCCCCTGCACGGCTGCACCCCTCGTCTCTATCCGTCGCCGCCCCCTTCCTCGCCGGAACCCAGAATGGACGCCGGCGCCGGCGCACACTACTCCGCCCGCACCGCTGAGGAGGTCTTCCGCGACTTCCGCGGTCGACGCGCGGGCATGATCAAGGCCCTCACCAACGGTATCCGCCCCTTCCTTTGCTCCGCGTCTCACGGCGCCTGCTGTTACTGATGCGCCTTGCTCTATTGCTTATCTCCGCTTTTTACGCAGATGTGGAGAGGTTCTTCCAGCTCTGCGACCCCGGTGAGTCCAATCGATCTCCTCGGGTATAGGGTTTGGGGGCGCCGACACTTCCGTCGCTGCTAGGGTTCGATCGTTCGGATGCTCCGCTGGGCGTTCCGAAGCTAAATTTGGTGTTCGGCTGATCTAGATTACCAAACACAGTATCGTCGCTTTTGTCAGTGGCATAAGACTAGGTTCGAGCGTGATCAGCGTGAAAATGTTGGGAGTTCGTGGACAGTTCCCGTTTTTTGGTGCTAGGATTCCAAAATAGTAACGGTTCTGTTCTCTGTTGATTTGATTTGTTCCATTTGTACAGTTGTTTCTGCCATAATGTGAACTGCGTCTGCAATCTATTTGCACCATAGTATTGATTTAGCAGCGAGTGGTTGGTTCATTTGTCTTATCTACTACTAGTGTACCCATTGCAGCTTCTTCTTTGCTACTCCTACCTAGCATTTTCTGCTTGCTTCTTGCATTGTGTTCAGTAAATTATCAAGTGCTTTACTCATAATACTGTATCTGCCAATTCTGTTTGTTTAAACAGAAAAGGAGAACTTGTGCCTTTATGGCTACCCCAATGAAACATGGGAAGTAACTTTGCCAGCTGAGGAAGTTCCTCCAGAGATCCCTGAACCAGCTTTGGGAATAAACTTCGCTAGGGATGGCATGAACGAGAAAGATTGGTTAGCCCTAGTTGCCGTCCACAGCGATTCCTGGTTACTGTCTGTCGCATTCTACTTTGCTGCACGGTTTGGATTTGACAAAGAGGCCAGGTAATGGTTCCATACTTCAAGCTTTGCGTTTTCCTGAAACAAGAATTTCTTGTCTGTGTTTTGTGTTCCTTAATTACTAAACCTGCAAAAAAAAACTATGGGTCTGTTCCACAAAATCTAGTTCATCACCGCTTCCTACTGATTCCCATCTGACTGTATGATTAGTGATTCCAAATTCCTTAGTTAATCATAGCAGAGTGACTCTTCCCTCAGGAACAACTATCTATCCTTTGTATAAGTGCCACTTTTGTTATTATGGTGTTCTTGAAATACGTTTCTCTGTGAAGTGTATCTGATTCAGTTTTTCTCAGGAAATGCTTCTTGAGTGAAGAGAGCCAGCTGTAAATACGAATCAAGTGTAATAGGCTAGGAGGGCACTGCTTTTATTATGCGTTTTAAAATACATGGATTACTCTTTTTATATCATTACATTTCTTATCACTATGCTGAAAGAATGTAAAAGCTATTCTATCAACAAAGAATGTTTGATGATAAATCTTATATCTTATGCATATTATTGTTCAAGGTTCATAAGATAGTTTTGAGACCTATTCTCAATTCAGTAGTAAGTATATATTTTGCAAGATTCTATTTCTATGATTAACTACTGGCTACTCATGGTTGAGTAGAGCGAGGCAAATTTTGTCCTTGGAAGTTGGAATTCGGATACCAGTTTACATGTTCCAAAAGTGCAGTAATCTGTTGGTAGAACCAACTTTTATATTACCCACTTGGCATTGTTGTAATAGTATCAGGAAACTGCTAATTTGGTACTGAAATATGGAAATAGAGAGCTAAAGTACTGATTTTGTGTCAATCCAGGGAAACATATCTGCAGAGAAAAAACTATTTCCTTGTTTGTGTTTTCTGTACAGTGATCTGGTTCTAGTTTTGTTTTGTGGTCCAGCATTAGTGCACTTATTGTTAGTTGCACTTTGATGAATTTTTGCTACTGAATTTCTTTGCAATAACACCTCTCAAATCAAGCTCCATTTGTGGACGGGGATGACTAACTTTAGTGGACTGGAATTGTATCTTCTTGCTTTACAATACATCTTCTCAGGGGCTCCATACTCAAAAGCATCTTTAACATGCACTTGGATGTAAATCTTGAAAGATGAATCTATAATTGACCAACATTTGCTTGGGAAGTGTGAAATAGTGTCGAGTGTTAAACAGCTTTACAAATCTTTGATGGGTCTCCATTTGACTGAAAATGCTGAACATAAAATATTTACAAGCTTTAGTCAATATCTTGATCTGTAATCTGAACATAAAATATTATATTATAGTTATATAATTAAAATTATTATATATATACACATTATCTTGCAATTTCACAATCTTACCGCTGCTTTAAACTAAACGGCTTTTAGCTTTCTCACAACTCATATTCTACAGCACCTTTTTCATAGCTCACAGCTCACAGTAGTTTTTTCACAGCTCACAGCTCAACCAAACACACCCTTAATGCATTTCACTATTGCTGTTTTTAAAGTTCCTGATTGAATTTCTGTCCTTGTTCTTTGCCCCTTTCTATGTACCCTTCCATTGATCTGGTTATTTGACTATATTTGTGTAGCCATCTATTCTACAAATCTGTTTTGGGGAGAGAAGCTAATAACTCAACATTGGAAGAACTGTAGCTATTTTGTTATCTAATATATAGATCGGTGGCTATATTTAGAATGGAGGTTTTCTCCTGATGCAGTATTACGTATTAGTTATATTTGCACTCATCCATTTTTGTAGAAACCATATGGACACTGAAATATGTAAGGGCCAAGGGGTTAAAGAAACACATGAACATGAAACTTTTCCATCATGATTTGCTTCCTGGTGTAGTAGCACTATTTGATCAAACGAAGGGCAGACTCTGCTACTGAGTTCCGATACTGCTATGTTGTTTTCTGGTTTGGAGCAATTATATTACTATCTATCTGCATCGGATGATTGGTTCTCTGCTTCTATGGCTGTTTACAAATACATGATCTTTTTTAATCTTATACACAGGAGGCGACTCTTCAACATGATAAATAACTTGCCCACGATATTTGAAGTGGTGACCGGGGCTGCCAAAAAAAATTCCAAGGATAAGGCCCCTAACAGTACCGGCAAAAGCAATAAACCAAGCTCAAAACTGGTAAATTTAGAAACTTACTATGCAACATCATAATGGGAGATGTCTGACAATTTTTATCTGTTGTAGCCATCAAGACCGGAATCACATTCAAAGGCACCAAAAGTGGCGGCACCCCACAAGGATGAAGATGATGAGAGCGGTGAAGACTATGGAGAAGAAGAGGAGGAGCGCGACAATACCTTGTGTGGATCATGTGGAACAAATGATGGCAAGGATGAGTTCTGGATTTGCTGTGATACTTGTGAGCGGTGGTACCATGGGAAATGTGTCAAGATCACACCTGCTCGAGCTGAGCATATCAAGCACTACAAATGCCCAGATTGCGGCAACAAGAGGCCAAGAACATAGTAATGGAGCACCGGTGAAACCGTGGTGCAAAGCAAGCGGCAGATCTTCGATGTCTGCATATAATCGCGCAGCTTTTTAGCTTGTAGACTTCTTATCATTTCGAATTAACAGCATTAATTTACTTGGTGCTGCTGTGGCTTAATTGTGTTTAAAGTTTTAAATCGTTTTTGTAGTAATTCCAGATTTTCTGGTGAGTGTCTTGCAGACGTGATAGACGCTCTTTATCAACATGAGCCAAGAACATGAAAACTAACCGTTTCCCCGTTGCAGACATTCCAGTGCGATTACTCGTTCCCGTAGTTTATTTCGTTACGGACATTACGTTTCTGCTTGCCACAACTCAATATTGAGTTGGAGCATTGCTTTTTCTGAACTGTCTAGTAATAAAAAATGCAAACAACTTTATTTTTCAGGTGCCTCTCTCAGGCTGTGTTCGCGTGGAAGTGCTAGGTATGCAGTACTTCCTCTGTTTTATTTTATAAGGTGAATTTTAAAATAAATTCTAATGAATATGAATTGTTTATTTATGTTGATTTTAAGGTTTAAATTGTTCTTTTATCTTTTAGAATGTATTTTTTTAAATAATTATAGACTATTGAATAATTTAATTTAGAAAGTTATTAGTAAGTTTTGATAGGTGACAGAAATCGAGGTTTTTTTTTTCTTACTAGTGTCTGTGCTACGCTATAGGCACGATAATTTGATGTAATTTTTTTCGATACGAGAAAGTAATATGACAAATTTTCGCTCTTCTATGTGTAAAAAATATAACACAATATCTACGATATAAGTACGACAACTTGTATTCATAAAAGCTGAGCTCTAAAAAAAATAAATTTTCATAATACTTGCTTCAACTTGCTCCAATTTAATCTTTGCACTATGCTTTTTTGACTTCAATAAAATCAAAATTAATCTTCAACTGAATAAATAAAGGAGTGAGTCTGCATCACATAACATTACCGCCTATTTAAGCAAATTTTGCTAATGTACCGAGATGGCAAAAAAGTAAAAGGTGACGTTCAAACAGGTTCAAAAAATAAAAAATATTGTAGCAGCAATAAAAGTATTCTAGCAGCATGCATCTTCTAATTTCTCTCTCATGATTAAAATTTAATTGAAGTGCAATACCGCAGAATAAAGAGATGTCGACAGTTTAAATCGTCACTACAGGTGTTGAAGTTGCCGCTCAGTACTGTATTAGATGTCCTTGACAGAGACAGCAACAGGTAACACTGTAGGGAGTTGAGAGTCACCGTGTGCGAAGGTATGGCAGTGGGTAAAGATATAACAGAAATTGACTTTCAAAATGGACAGAGATAGATAGATCTACTGTTTTTTTATTATAAATAAAATTTTAGAGATAAAATGTGTCACCAAAATTATAGATAAAATTTGTGACATAAAAAAAATAAGATAGACAATGTGTACAAAGATATAAATCAATAATTGAGATCAAATTCATGTTTTACCTCTTATAAAATAAAATAATATCACTTGATATATTTTAAAAAGACTTTTATAAGTTATTTTAAAGCTAGGCATAAAAAAATCGAAAAGCGGGAAGAATTCAAAATTAAGAAGAGTTAAAAAGGTGAAAGAATTAAAGAGTAGAAAAGATAAAATGTTCTAAAAATGAGAGATGAAAAGTTATTCCGAAGAGTGATGCATCGGAAAGTAAAAATGGTTTATATTTTAAGAAACTTAAGGACAATGACTTACAATTCGAGACAAATGGAGTAGAATTTTTCCAAACTATTATGTTGAATTACTCCTATTTCTTAAGATTTATTTGATGTTGTAAAATGTTTACATTTTCTTAACTAGGTCTATATCAGACCATATATGGTTAACGTGGGAACCTATGAATACTCTTGCCAGTTGCCACACTGTACAAAAACTTCGAAACAATCGATGGGCATGGAACACACTAGAGAAAAGAAAGTCGCTTTCATATCGAAAGTATGATTCTCACGTTAACCACCAGGAAAATAATAAAAAGCAGTTTTTATTTTTTTTGGCGGAAAATGTACATTTCCAGAACACCCAGTTAGGCAACAATGAATCACAGTATCCAAAGTTATCAAGGAAACTAGATCGCAAAAGGTAAGAACAATCAAAGAAATGACCACTTATTTTGGTCACATTAGAAAGACCTCTTTCTACAATACAATATATCAAATCACAGATATACAAAACTTTGTTAGCCTTTCGCAGTTACTGTAGTTCAGAGTCCCTACAATGGTCCTCAATGAGTCAGCATGTCTCCATTTTTTTTTTATTAAGCTGGCTTTTGTACTCAAATGCTCCTGTAAGACAATGAGGGATTAAGTGGCTGCATATTCAGTAAAAGTGTAGCGATGCTTCAAGAGAATTTCCGGAGAGGGGATAACTCACCAGGTTCAAGTACTTTTCCTCTTGAGCTCATGAGTAATGATAACTAGTTGCAAGTACTTGAGCTGGTTGCTGGTTCAGTTTAAAGGTTCGCTGACTCACATGGGCTAGATTCCAAGGTATGGGACCAAAATAAGATGATGAAAATTTCAAACTCTATAATGACAATGAAAAAAAAAGCCTTGGATCATTGTTGTGCTACTCCACACAATCGAGCTCGCCCAGGGTTAAGTAGTGATTCTGACATTATCCATCCCTGTGAAAAAACATTTGTTAACTACAACATAACAAATAGAAAACTTGTTCATGTCCAACTATTATTCTAGCAGTTCAACCAGAGTGCACGACGGGTCCTAATTATGACAGTACGGTTTTTACCTGATCCCTTGCTTTCTTCTTAAAAACTCCATAAGATGACATAACAATCTTGCACGACTCTTCAATGTGTGGTATAAAGTCCATGTTCAGTGGGTTATACTGGTAAGACCGGTTGGACTTGGTGCGCTTCCGTGCGTGTGAAGCATTGATAAAATGAAGTAACACATGTGCCTGTAGATTAAATGCAATTGAAGAGGATAAGCGTACATAATAAACATACTAAAGCAGCATAAAGTTATATGTAGAAAATACAAATGCTTACATGGAAAGCAGCTTTGAGAATGTCATCTTGCTTTGCCTGGTCCTTAAGTAACGCATACACCTTGTCCTTTGTTGGGTTATATGTGACAATGTACCTCTCATCCTATAATTGAAATGCATTGTTATTTTATTGACTACAACCAAAAAAGCAACTAGACCATCATAGGTGCTGGGTATAAATTGTTTGACATTAAATGGTGCAAACAATCACCTCAAACAAAGGCCTTATAGCAACAAACGAAGCAGGTTCCTGAAATGCTTCACCAAATCTTGATCCTGCAAGGAAATAAACCAATGAACAAGGTTTCACATAGATAACACATAAATATATGGTCCAAGTGCAGCACCTATGGCAACTGGCTCATGTCGCCAAGGTGGATTAAATACAGTCTCCTCTGAGTTTCCTTCCTTCAATGAGGGTACATGTCCTGCATCGGGAAACCAAAATATCAAACTTGAGTAACACATAAGTGGCAAATTGGCAACTTAACGCTGCAAACTTTCATGGATTGAAACAAGATCCAGAATTTGAAACAATCTAGCAACCAAAAAAATTCCATAATACTACAGAACACAGCAAGTATACACTGGTGCTTCTTTCTTCTTACAAACTATACATAATCTATAATGATTTCAGAAAATAATGTTTGACGTACCAGTCCTGATGAAAGAATCCACAGCCACAGTGAATCTTGCCCTATTTAGAGTGTTCAGTACGACAGATCGTACCTGAAAATTAAATAATCAATCAGATTAATTGGATGTTTATCCCAAAGATTAGATCAGACAAGCAAAAACTTTAATGAGTTGAAAAGCCAACCTCATGATATGAACTAAGAAGATATCCACATGACAGGAAGGCAAATGAAGTGACCAGCGATGGATTGCTTTTAGAAATTAGAATGCTCAGACCAGTTCCCAGCTTCAAATAGAAAATATTAAACAAAAAATAAAATTAGAAAATAAGCTTCCTGCAAAGTAAATGAAAAGCTGAAACACTGGAACAAACAAAAAATAATTACCAAATCAGCTATGTTCCCAACACATTCTCCTTTGGCAGTGACATCACCAATATTTTCTCCTTTGGCATATGCCTTGTAGATTGGTGTGCGAGTTGAGGTTGATGTAACAGCAGCAACATTCTGGAGCAGTGAATTAATGAGCACAATTATTTCAACAGTTCTGTTGCATGTAAAAGGGGGGAAAACATGAATGAACCTGTTACAACAAATCAAGAGGACCAACCTTAACAACATTTGCAATGCAAGCCATTGGCAGGAAAAGTTGTGGGAAAGCTGCAGTAGCTAGTTCTATCCCAGCTCCCAGCTCCATCAATAGATCACCAGAAAAGCGGAGCTATGATAATGACTCCAATTAGTCATCAGCAATGGAAAGAAATTTAGAAGAATGCAGAAGGCATATAGAATCTAAGTATACACCTGCTTTAGATCATAGTCAAATTTCTTCCCTTGGCGAGCAAAAAACATCTTTCCAACACGGCCAGCACCATCCTGTAGTAGCAAAATAACTATGAATACCAATAAACACATCAAAGACAGAAATAAATGGCTGATGCTAATGTTGTGAAAAGGCCAAAAGGCATCATCAATATTGTTATATATGACTGAAAATATCTACACAAACTATTCTTTTAAAAATATCTACACAAACTATTCTTTTAAAACATAAACTACAACTAGTGAGTTTTTTTTAATCCTTAACCATTCGTAAGAGGACAACAAACCTTGAGTATCCAATTGATAGCCACAGCACCAGAGGCAGCCCTGCTTTGAGCGACTCCTACGGAATTTAGCAGGGTACGTGTAGTAAACACACCCATTGCTCCACCAAAGAAATGCTGAAAACGGGAAAGAAAGCAAGGGCTAAGTAACAAATACTCAAATCAAGGTACATCATGAAAGCCCAGTATAATGTATTGAGATGTATACCTTCATTGCTCTCCATGACATGTATGGGACATACGAAGGAGTGACACTGTTTGGAAATCCTTCAGGCACAACATATGACCTTATAAAGGACATAATTTCCTGCAGAAGTGAAATTAAGCAAAAACATTATTGCAGTCCATCATTTTCAGTTATGGCCACTTACAATGTACCTAGTATAGCCATTCTCAAAACCAGGCTAGACATTTGACACCAAAAGATGGGCATTTCAAGGAATGCTACAATTAAGAGCGTCCTAAAAACAAGCTCCACGCAGACATTGGCACCACCTGGTAGGATTTAGAACGACTAACTTTCATAGAAATCACGGAATCAAATACTCAGGCCAGGACAAATTTCACCTGGAATCAAACACATTTCGCCACAACCTATCCAAGGAAATCGAATTCAGAGCCAACCAACTACTCAATCTCCACCAAAATAACTAAGTGTGTCTTTGTTCATCTAATTACCTTAAGCATGCGAAGATAACGAGAAGGGACAAACATCGAAGCCCACAATCACCGACCTAATCTGACCATACGTTTTCCCCCTAACCATTTCACATTTGTCCCAAAAGCTAGAGGCAGCTGCAATTCAGACCCACTAAATTCGGTTTGAGCGTGCTTTTCCAAATCGTAAGCCCCATTTCATCAGGTACGACGGCAAATCAACAGATGCTAGCATGGCCCCACCAAAACATCAAATCCGGCACGGCAATCGCCACGACAACCAAATCCACGACGAACCACAGAAACTGCGGTGTCCCAGGAAGGCAGGATCCCTCACCTCGACGGGCGGCAGCGGCGACTGGAGCGGCACGGCCTTGAACGACGCGCCGAACGACGCGTTCCCCTTGGGGTTGTCCACCTTGACCGAGGTCCCGGGGCCATCGACCACGTAGCTCCACCGCCTCCCGTCGACCTCCTCCAGGCACAGCACCCCGTCCCGTGCGACCG
>BCLH01000924.1:61700-78164 GCA_001602315.1 Zoysia pacifica | reverse complement strand
TCAGCGCATCCCGGGGGCGGCCAGGCTTGGCCGGCGTCGTCCACCGTGGGACGCAGGGACAGGTTGGCACCCAACGGCGTATTGCCGGGAGTCGCCGGTTTCGCGCCCTTTGGGGCGTGGAGAGTAAAGCACTCCCTTGACGGGTCGTGCCCCAAGACAAGGTGGCTCCGAGGCCACCAACGAGTGTGCCTTTCGCGCGGAACCTGGAGGCAGAGCTCACCGCCTTCGTTCACGACGAAGTTTAGGCTCCCGAAGTGGAAAACCTGCCCAGAGGCAAAAGTGAGGACTTGCCACGATCGGCCGTCTCTAGAGACAGCGACCGTGAGGTCCCCGAAACAGAGGTGAGAGATCGAAGTGTCCCCTACAACGAATTGTGGGGCCATCGAAAAGCCAAAACGGGAGCACACCAAAAGAAAGATGCCCCCCTTCCTGGCGCGTCAACTGTCGGCGTTCTGATCACCGACACAGTGAATATACGATCGTGGGGGTGGTGTGCCTTCGGACTCTGAAGGGCCCGGTCTGAGGAAGACTCGAAGGGATTTTTACCTGGTTCGGGCCACCCGAGCGATGTAATATCCTACGTCTAGGGAACAGATTATCTCAAGAATTGTGTCACAAGACGGGATCCTCTCTTCACGGGAGGACCCAGAGCGTGGTGAATGGGGGTGCTTAAGTTTGTCTTTCGTGTGTTTGAGGCTGTTGCTCGTGGTGGTGTTCGACCGTTCTCTCTATCGTTCCCCGGGCCTCCCTTTATATAGGAGGGTGCCTCGGGGTTACAGGTAATGGGCCCTACGAGATCCTGTCGTCTCGCCGACAGGTGGGCCCTTCTGTCGTTGTCGCCATCATTTCGTTTCGTCCAGGCATGGTCATGACCCGTCGCGTCGTGCGCTGTGGCGGATACAATGATGCTCGTCCGGCGCCACTGCGCCGGCTACAGTGCTGTCCCGTCGTGTCTGGCAGCCGTCGCAGCTTTCTGCTGGAGTGTCGCCGTGGTGAACCTCGCCCTGTCTCGTCGAGACGGATGGCAGCCGGTCATCAGAGTAAATATACCGTAACGCGGTACCTACCTCCTAGGGGTCGCCCTCGGGGGTCAATCTCCGGAGGCCGGGGTCTTCGCGCCCCTATGCGGCCAAGACATGGCTGCCGTGGGTTGTCGCTGAGGGGTCGGAACCCGTGCCGTCTGACCTCCGACTTTCACCCGTTGGAGAGCGATCTGTTGGGTACCCGGAGTACGTGATCCCGACACCACGCACCGTCGGTCGTACTCGTCCCCCCCCCCCCCCCCCCCCCCCCCCCCCCCCCCCCCCCCCCCCCCCCCCCCCCCCCGCGCCCCGCCGGTCCCTGTCGCGAGGAATATCGATCGTCGCCGGGGCGGCCGGCCTGATCACCTCACGTGGAGCCCTCATGCAATTCCTGTGCGCCCACTACGGAACACGAGACGGAGGCTCCAGCCGCCCGCGCCCACGTTCCGGTCACATTCGGTGTTTCGGTGCCCGGGGAAGGGAACGTGGGGAGTGATCTAATTCGTTTGGCCGGCGAGTTTATTATTAAGAATTAATTTGATATATGTTATTATAATTTTGTAAAATTTAAAATATAATATTTAAGTCTACGTGTCATTTGTAAAATTTTATCTGTAGTTGACACATCGTTAACATATTTTAAAAAGTGCAAAATTATAATGACATGTATCAAATCCGTCTTATTATCAAAGCTCTCCGTCCACGGCAAGCTCGGCGGCGTCAGAGCTTGGAAATTACTGTTGTCCGGGTACTGTGTGAGTAGAGACGGCGACACACACGCTGACTGATGCCGTTGTGCTCGCGCCGGCCATGCTTTCCTCGACGTCCGCTCGCCGGTGCGGCGCGGTCGGCGTGGTTTGAATGAGCACTTGTTTCTCCCGTACGTCAAGTCAAAGATCACTTGATCAGGATGATCGTTAGCCGAGGTCTGTGTGAGCCCATCTCTTCGCGGTCACGCGGATCACATTGCTTCAGAAGTGGCACAGCGCAAAAGCTACGTTATCGGATTTCAATAGCCGTCAACTATGCCTTTTTTTTATTAAAAAAAAAAGGAAAAACGTGAAAGCAGTGAACGCAAAATTATCTGAGAAGGCATTCTTGTTCCTCCACCTTAATTTCTGCAGGAACAAGTACAGTAGTGCTTCATCAAAATTTGACGCACCGGAAGGATGAAACGGGATCCCCTGGTGGTCTCCAAAAAGGACACGCTTGACTTAGTAAGAGGTTTCTTGACGTCTTCACTCCTGCACCAAACAATTCGGCCCAATCCTAATCGGCGCCTTGTCAGATTCAAGAAGCACGGAGCGTGACTGACGCCTGCAAGCGACAAGCCAACGACTGCGATCTTCCTCTCACATACGGGCTCTGCTAAAGTCGCCATCTTTGAGCCTGTATTTTTGAACGGACTATCTTCTACTCGGTACATAGTATCTCGGAGCCTGTTACTATCCTACTGCTAGTATAAGTATGCTTATGCCTACTTCTTCTATTTTTTAATTATTATTACTGTTGATTTTTAACATTAATTTTGACTATTTATTTTTTAAAAAAAATATTTTAAATATATATGATTAAAATATTTTTAATAATAAAAGTAAATTATAACAAATTATATAGTATTCATTAAATTTTTAAAATAAAATAAATAGTCAAATTTAAAATTGAAAATCAACAACAATAAAAGAACGATGGAGTATACTGTATCTTATTTAAACGTTGCCATCTCTCGTAGCTTAGCACCTTGACGGTGCATGCACTTGTCCTCGTCGCGACAAGAAAGCAATTACAAATCTACGTATTTTACTAGTATCAGTATGTATCAACCCACTCAGCAATTTTGTCGTTCCAAAAAAGCTGGTAAGGCTTGATTTGTCCTTTCAGATTATAAAAGCTGAAATCTTCTGCTATGCAAAACGTACGGTTGGATGTTTTCGTAACGATTGGTTTATGACAACTACTCTATCTGATTGTAAATTGTTGATGTCCATTAGTGTAAATTTATACGGTACTAGCCAACATCAACAATTTAAAAAGCTAAAATCGAAGTGGTGAATACTAAAAACTTCTGGCTGGAGGAGGGAAAAGAAAAGGCCTGCTACTTGGACGAATGGTATCTGCTGCAGTTTCAACCATGTTACTGATGCGAACACTATATGAAAGACAAAAAGAACACACTTTTGACGGCATGCAGGCTCTAGATACCCCAGATTAATAGTTGTAGCTCCTTCTAATCTCTTTCGCTTGGGTAAAGCTGTTCTGTTTCTTGTGCGGAAAACATGGAGAAATCTGATGCCTTTTCTTTGCAGAAACTTGTGGGTCACTGTCTTGGTTAAGAATATATGAGAAACAATCCGTCAGGAATGAGCGTGAGTTGGTCAGATTATTCGGGTTTGGCTGATCGATGACCGAAAGCGGTTCAGTGCAGGAGTAGTGTGGCAGTATCAGTGGGCATATAATACTTCTTATCCGTGAACCACGTTGTTGAATCGTTTGATTAATAATTTGCTTTAATACTTATTTTTTGCAATCCTTTGGAACTGTGTATCATGAAACTTGCAAGACTTCCTACAACCAAGCTTCCTCCCTTTTTAAAAAAAATCATAAAAAATAGTTATTAATGCGAGCATAATTCTTTATTCCGTTGTCAAAAGTAAATATATAGTGCAACATTCATTCTCTATGCTATGGGGTTCTGAACTCAACCATATGTGTACAGAGGAAAGTAAAATCATGGTGGTAGTCATTGACAACCTATATATAGCTGTAAAAAAAATACAGTCGCAAAGAAAAGATTCAAGCAAAAAATATAAAGGGAAAAATATAATGCTTTTTTTATTTCGGTCCAAAAAGCTCATAAAGTTACCAATGGATGGGTGCCTTCTGTAGGCGAAATACAGACCACAGTCACAGGGCAACTTGAGAATGGAAAATGTTTGTAACATGCGGTGTTATTCACCCGTCGCCAATTTCTCACACGCATCAACCTCGAATAGTAACCTGATTGAATGGCCGAATTTTCTAGCACCGGCCGATATTGGTGCCGGTCGTTGTCATAAAAATTTGATGAAAAGGGGCCAGTAAGCACTTTTTTTTCTATAGACTTTATTTTGGTGTTTCTTTTCTCTGAATTATTGTGTGCTTCGTTCAGGCCATTCGACAGCGAAGAAGCTGACGTGGCAGAGGATGAGATGGGGTCCGTTCTGCTGACCAATGCTGTGCCAGGCTTCAATTCTCCGGGCTCAAGTTTCGGATATCTCAAGATAAGTTTCTAACTCATGACTGGTGAGAACAGAATTTATTTGCAAAATGCATTGATTTTTTTTTTCTTTGAGATTCAGATTTAAATTATCATCTTACTTACTTCAATATTTTACTCTCTTCGTTTTTAAATTAATGTGACTTCGTTCTTAAATTGATGTGACGATTACCATTCGTCTGAGTGAAACATGTGTCGTTTGGGCCTGCTCATCAGCTTTGCCATCGGACCAAAAATCACTTCGTTTCTCTTGAATTTGCATTACAACCGCAATCTCTCGACAAGATGAAATGGAAATTAACATCACAGCTTGCACGAATGTGGCAAGCATTCACATGTAAACTACACATGCAACTCGTAAAGCGTTTTTTATTCAGCTATTAACATGCTTGTAAAGTTACAAACGATGCATTTAAAGTGGTGCGACGGTAGTATCATTCGACATAGGTATGTGCAGTATCAAGAATCAGGATAATTGGACTGCCCTGAGCACGTCCATTTTAACACGGACTATTTTTTACGAAATTAACACAGACAGTTAGCAATGCGCCTGTGTTTAAATAATAATAATACTAATAATACACTTGTGCAATACAGTGAGGAAGCCATCACAATTAAAGGATAAACATACCCTGCGCATCCTTTAGCAGAGGCCTATATATACTCAAAAAGCTTTGAAAACAAAGAATATTTTCCAAATCTTAAATTTTTCCTTTTTGAAGCCATTCTCATGCTTCCTGCACGCCAAGATTTTCACCAAATGAAACTAAAGTACAGTGGACCTTTCTTCAGAGGTCTGAGAAGTTTAAATACAACAAACTCTTTACATTATCAAGAAAATGCTATCAGGACCATCCAGCAAAAACCTGCAAACAATAAAAGAATGTTGGATTAGATCATAACTACATAAGGGTAAAAAACTGCATATCAAAATCATTCTTACTAGCATACTAAGCATCTAATAGGAAACACAGTGTTTAAATAAAGTTTGGTGAGGTCACAGTCTGTGGATCAAGATTAAAACCGATCATATATTTATCAAGCAATTTAAGAGTTCAAGTGCCTAAGAGCACCAATCTTATTCCACAAGACTTTTGAATCAATGCTAGCAGTTCTGAACACTCCTGTATTGCATACGGGGTTTAGAAATCCAATAAGGGGGAAAACCCAAACAATCATGTTACTGCCAGCTTATGCAAAAAGGTGTCTTAGAAATTACCTTGTCAGCCTTGCTGCAAATTATCAATCTCTAAGCCCAAGCTCAACCTCGATGTCATCATCTTCTTCAAAAAGCTTTAGTAGACGTGCATGCTGCTCCTCCCTTTTCTTCTTCTGCCAATACTTGAAAAGGAAAAATGACAACAGAACAACGATTCCCACTCCTAGGAGCACGAACAAAACTGTTTGGCCAGTATGACCTTTCGACTGAGCTTCTGAGTTCTTATCATCTTTAGATGCTTGAGTGTCTGCAGCTGTGACTGCAAACATTGCAGGCACGGTCAATATCTGGAATCAGATGCCCACGAAATGCTACATTACAGAAACATATGCAGCAATGACAAAGGTTACATCTTTAAGCATTCAAAAATGATATAACAGAAGCTATATTTATATGGCAATCGCTTCCAGCCAATGCACCTACCATTACAGTTTCCATAGCAAACCCCTGAGTTTAAACATAACAAGTTATGACTAGTTCTTGCTGGACAGCAAGAACAGATTCCAACCTTTGAGGTTGCCCCCAGAGGCCATACTTAGAACAGTACAGACCTACTCCCACTTACCAGCTAGAAATCCTAGCATAACGTGGTTGCCTATGGTCATCACATTTAATTATTATAGCCTCTAAAAAATGTTGTGAAACATTTTGTTTGCTTCAAAGAAAAACAGCAGTACTTTCAACCCACACACTGGCACATTCATCAATTGTTTGTAAGCCTGTGTGGTAAATAACTGCGGCTCTTGCCAGTTTGCACCAATGTTTTTTACAGTAACTATTTGCAATTTAGTTAACCCTATAAATACTTTGGTAGTTCAGTTGGGTGAAGGAATCAAATTCAAGGGGCAATATATAGGGCCGTAAAATATTGCTCAACTGTAAAGCAAGATTCACTATTCTGTAAGAAACAAACATACATTGGATTCAATGTTTTAAGAAGTAAATATCAGCAAATGCTGTGTTAGTAAAATATGACTGAAAACACAAAATGGTGTGGATAAGCATCTTTTTCACCTTCTTTCTAGGTTTAACTGACCCTTGTAATGTATACTAGAATATCTTTTAGTTTACATGCGTAACATCTACCGTAGATGTAAATGACACATAAGTTAATGAATTATCAATTATCATCTACCCATGAGGTAGCTCCAAGAGACCAACACAAGCAATGCCCAATTCATGCTGTGAACATTCAAGACAATGCAAACAGCCTGCACATACACACAATATTACTACAAACAATGACATGTTGATTATTCAGAACTATCAGGTTTGCAAGGACTAAACCAGTGATTAACAGATAATTTATTTTGTCCCTAAAATCAGTTTATCACGCCAGAGTATCCGTTTCATAGAGTTCTCAACTAAACTAACGGCTGGGTACAGCTCCACAAAAGCTCCACGTAACAGCGAAGTGCTGAGATTTTGTTCAGATACGTGGCGGAGCAAATTACAAATTATATGATCTAACATGGCATTAATTCGTAGCAAAGCACCAAATAATTAGAACCGGAAGGAACCTATCCAATGAACCCCGCTCACAAAATGCAATAACGGAATCGTAGTGGCGCTTTCTCGATCCCCCCGCCCCGCCTCTAACCAGATCAACCACCAACCGCCGCCCCACCACCGAGACCAGATCGAGAGCGCGAACCTGTGGCGCAGATCCCGGCGGCTGCGAGGAGGAACACGGCGGCCGGGGCCGGCCTGGATCCGGCCCTCATCACTAACCGGCCGGCGCGCGCCGGTGGGCTCCGCTCCTACGAATCGCCGGGGCGCGGTGGTGGCTCGGGCCTTGGCGCCGCAGGTGGTGGTGGCGGGCGGCGGCTCGGTCGCTGGTCGTTGCGGCGTGCCTTGTCGGTCTGGCTCGGCGTTTGTATCGATAGACCAGACGTCCGGTAGGCTGCGACTCGGGCCTTGGCCGCGAAGGCTCCGCTTATTCTGACAGATGGGCGGTCTTTCTCGGCGGCGTTTTGTTCCTGCTGGTGGGCCCCGTTAGCAACGCGGTGCACCGGTCTGATGAGAAAGAAGGTTCGTTGGACAACAACCTAACCGACGGTACTACAGTATTACTTTCGTTTCAAAATATAAGTATTTTTAGATTTAGATAAAAATAAAAATTTTAATTTTAATCAATAATATATAAAAAATTACAGAATTTTTAATATAAAAATATAATTTTTATAAAAGTTTATTAAATGATGAATTTAAAAATTATAATTTTATATGATAAAAAATTAGTAATTATATATTTTTAGTAGTATAAAAGTTTGATTTTAACTAATTATAACAATACTTATATTTTAGAATAAAGGGAGTACATCTTAAGCATGGCTGTTGTTTAGATAGAAAATCTAAAATAAGGTTTGGATAGTAGGATATAGAAGGTGAGATTGGAATTAGGATGAAAAGTTAAAAGTCAGTGAGATGAAAAAATAAAGAGTAATTTTCACAAACCTATAAGTATTTGTACCATTGTAATACAAATTACAACTTTTATGATATCCTTCACAAAATTACAACTTTTTGGTATGTGTTTTGGATGACATGTGAGGCTAATTTATGTAGCCCATTAGTGTGTGATTGACATGTGAGGCATACAATAAATGTTGTAGTTTTTTTGATACATAAGGTCAAAATAGTTGTAGTTTTTTAAATAGATCATAAAAGTTTTAATTTTGTGTTACAATGATACAAATAGTTATAGATTTGTGAAATTTACTCAAAAATAAATGGTCAAAATCTTCTCTGCCTATTTTCACATGGTGTTCCCACTGTCAAATCCCGAAACTCAAACACCACATAAAGGAATGTAAGGAGGTTCATTATCTCGCATAACTCTTCTAGCCCCGCCCTCCATCTTTGTCATCTTCGAACGTCGTCGCCGGCTAATTAACGGCGGTGTCATTAACAATCCCGGCCTTCTCCACCTCTAGAAGTGGACATGGCACCGCGTCACCATATATACCGTCATCATGCCGCTAACTTGTTCATGATTTCAAATACCACATTCCATGGGCAGCGACTACCAAAATAAATATATTATATATTTATATGCTCGATTTTCAAAGACGTAGGTCCCGTAGCTCAGTCGGTTAGAGCGTTGGTCTTATGAGCCGAAGGTCGCGGGTTCGAGCCCCGCCGGGACCATTTTTTGTTTATTTTCTGTTCCGTTTATCTTCTCAGGGTCGTTGTCCAGGCTTCACTATTTTTTTTTTTTTGGGCTGAAAAAACGGTTTATAATTTGCATGGTGCTTCATATCTCAATTCGTGTAAAATAGATCATGAATAACTTGTATAGTTTAAATGTAGAGTGGAGCAGCCCGTAGTAAGGTGTAGCAACCGCGTTTGCAATACGGTAGAACGATAGCACGGCCTTGCCGTATCTGCTGGTCTATTTTGTTGATTTTATAAGGTCAATAATATTAGTTAACATATTGCTGTGCAACCTTTAATTAGACTATGTCACAACAATATGGCTTCCAGTTGACCATGTTATTTAACTAGACAAATTCACACTATTTGGGATAAGTCTGCTTCACCCACTCAATTACTGATGTTAGTCTACTTCATCTCCTTAACTAAAAAACCAGATACTTTACACCTTAAACTATCTAAAACCATCTAAATGACCTCTAAAGTGTTTTTAAAAGTAGTTTTACCTACATGACAGTACACGTGGATAATGACACAGTAACATAGATTTAAAATTTCAAAGATGGCATCAACGTTGTATTAGACTAAAAGAAATAAATATCAGTCATATAATAAAAACAATTTAGATTTTTTTGCACATTTTTTTTTGAGAAAAATAACTTATTATGTCATGGGAAGAGAGCTAATAATTAAGTGAAAATGCATGCTTCAGATTTATATTATGAAGAAGATGATGAACAATATTTTTAGAATCAATTGTGATCTGAGCAAATAAAAGAGGTGATAAAAAAATGATATAGTGCCATGTTATTGCCTATGTGTACCGAGTAGGTAAAATCACCTCTAAAACCACTCTACGGCGTTATCTAAACGGTTTTGAATAGTTTAAGGTGTAAAATATCTAATATTATAGTTGAGAGGGTGAAGTATGCTAACCTCAATAGTTAAAGGGGTAAAGTAGCCTTATCCCTAGGTTTAATGATATCTATTTTTTCATTCCTTCTAGAAAAAATATATTTTTCACTTATTTCCAGCTACTTTTCTTTCATTGAATCAGGAACTGTTTGTTGATCCAAGTTTTTCGACAGAGACAAAGACATCAATAGGAGATCCAGCACACCAGCTTCCTCAAAAGTGGGCTCATGCTATTACAGTGCCAGAGGCAGGGTGTGTAATAATGACAGCATATTTGAAAGAATTGTTATCCTGGACCGTCCACTATACATAAAGAATTTACGTATACGGAGAGAGATTCATGCGTCCTTCTTGCTGATACGGCCTAATCTACGAAAAACTAAGAGATTTGATTTGACCTGGTCTAGGGAGAGAGTGGGTCATATAAGCTCGAAAAAGGGTTACAATGGCTATAAAGTTCATATGCGAGCAAGAACTCTAAAACGCGTGTGTAGAGTGTGTGAACCTATGTTGCTATATCGTCTTAGGCCTCTGACATTCCTTATTTAGGGGTCAGACCAAAGTTATAAGATTTGAAGCTTACAAAACTGAGCGACCTCTAATAGGTGGCGCCACGAGCATCTCGAGTTTTATTCTCTAATGTTCTCTGGAGCTAGATCATCTTGTCGGTGTCTTTCGTCCATCCTTTGTCCAACGTTAAAGAACAAAAGTAGCTTTTTCGCGAATTCGCACAGTGTCAGAAATCTCTGTGCTTATCGGAGGATTGATTGCCGATGCCGTGGCCGATCCTTGGGGATCAGATGCGTAAGGTGGTTCCCGACCCTCGATTGGTCGAGTCTCGTCGTCATCTATTTTCGACCTTCTATAGATTATTATACTATAATTTTATTTTTCAACTTATAGCACAATCTTCAACTCACTTTTTTACAATAGAAATGCATATGTTCTTTGTATGCTTAACAATAAATATACAAATATATTTCATATACAACTAGATTAAATTAATTAATCTATCTCTAAATTGCAATTATTATAATGAATACAATTCCAAAGATGATCCTAATGAAAAAGGTGGCTCAAACTACGAAAATTACAAACAGCAGCATTTTATACCCTCGATTTTCACAAAAATGTCTACCAAAACAAGAGTATCTAGACCCATGTAGTCTATCCAAATCCAAGCATCTATTCATTGACATGTCACTCTATGGTTACTGTTGAATCAACAGTAAGGTTCGATGAGAGCTGCTTGTTACCGGATAATCCTGCCATTAGCCAACGGTCGATTCCGCACGCCGCGCCCACGACGTCCGCATCTCGCGTCCTCGTCCATGACTCCAGGAGTGGTCGCGACGGCTGGCGCAGCTCCTTAGACGTACGATCTCTAACTACTTGTACATGCATAAATACCACATTTGATCAATAGAAGAATCATCGTTGGCGTGTGCATTTCTCTCCATTCTCCTTCATGGTAATCAGAGCTAGTTCGAGCCTTCTTCGCTCACACGTATAGCTCGTGATCCTACCTTTTTTTTCCGCTGCGCGATGTAGAGAAATCCCTTGTTCGCCAGCTCTTCTTTTTCCTCCTCCACCCCAACCTCCTCCCCTGACAACTCCAGCGCCACCAGCGACGGCCCCTTCCGCCCGTGCGTTGTGCCGCCCGCCACCATCCAGATGGTGAACATCCGTGCCCACGTCCCGGTGACTCTGGATCTCACCAACAACTCCAATTACTCCCAGTGGCGCCTCTTCTTCGATGCGGTCTTCACCAAGTTCGGTCTCCGCCACCACATTGACTCCAGAACCTGTTGCCGTCACTGTTCGCCAGAGTGGCACATGAACGACGCCACCGTCGCCAATTGGCTCTACGACACCTGCTCCTTGGATCTTCAGCGCATCGTCATGCAGCCCGACCGCACTGCTCGCGATGTTTGGCTCACCATTGAGGGCCTCTTCTGCGACAACAGGGCAACTCGCGCCGTCTACATGGAGGCAGAGTTCCGGTCTCTCCTTCAGGGCGACACATCCATCACCGACTACCGCGGCCACCTCAAGAACCTCGTCGACAACCTGCGCGACAACGGCCAGCCCGTCTCTGAGGAAAACCAGGTATTGAACATGCTTCGCGGTCTCAACCCGAAGTACAGTCACGTCATCTCCTCGATCACCTCCAAAGAACCGCTGCCAAGTTTCCTCCAGGCGCGCTCCATTCTACTTCTCGAGGGGCTTCGTGAAGAACAGAAGCAGAAGAACATCACCGCTCAGGCCATGTTCGTCGGGCGTCCCTCCTCCGTCGACGGGCCATCGCCGCACGCCTCCAGCTCCAACACGCCTCCTCATCCTCCGCCTGGGAGTCGCGGCAAGCAACGCAAATCCTCCGGCGAGAAGCAGCGGCGGACCTCTGGTGGCGCCTCTGGCAGCGGTGGCCAGGGTGGCGGTTGCTACGGTGCTCTCGGGACGGGCACCTCGCACGCACCAACGAGCGACACCTAGCCCATGGGAGTCAATCCCTAGACCGGCATGGTCCAGGCTTGGCCCATGCCATTTCGCGCGCCCGGCTCTGGAGTTCTTGGGCCGCGGCCCGGCCAGCAACTTCACCAGGCCTACGTCACACATCAGCAGCCAGCGGTGCTCGGTTCAAATTTTGGCGCGCCTTCTCTGGTCCCGCCACCACCTTCAGCGCCGACGGCTTGGCAGCAGCCGTCCTTCCTCACCGCCATGAACACGGCCGCTGCTCAGCCAAGCAACACAAGTGATTGGTTCCTCGACTCAGGTGCATCATCACACATGGCATCCCATCCCGATATCCTACACTCCTCACCTCATTCGATTATTGTCGGAAATGGTTCTTTTCTCCCTGTCTCTCGTACTGGCCATTCTTCTATCCCTACGGACTCTAGATCACTTACTCTTGCAAATGTTTTAGTCTCTGAATCTCTTGTCAAGAATCTTGTTTCCGTCCGACAATTAACTTGTGATAATTCTGTATCTGTTGAGTTTGACCCCTTTGGCTTCTCTGTTAAGGATCTTCTCACTCGGAAGACGCTCCTGCGATGTGACAGCCAAGGCGAACTCTACCCCCTTCATTTTCCAGCTGTCGTCGGCCTTCAAGCTAGCACAGCCTCTGTTGATCTCTGGCATAAAAGACTTGGACATCCTGGGAGAGATGTGTCCAAATCTGTTTTTCAGTCGTTTGAATTTACTTGTAATAAATCTAAACCTCATGTTTGCGTTGCTTGTCAACAAGGCAAATAGGCTCGGCTGCCCTTTTCCTCTTCTGGTTCAGTCACTTATTTTCCTTTCCAGCTAGTACATTCTGATGTGTGGACTTCACCCGTATCAAGTGTTTCCAGAAATAAATTTTACCTTGTGTTGCTCGATGATTATACTCATTACACTTGGACCTTTCCGATGCGGTACAAATCTGAGGTTTTGCCGTTACTTATCGCTTTCCACGCATATGTCGCCACGCAATTCGGTCTGCCCATTGTTGCATTTCAGTCCGACAACGGAGAGAGTTTGATAACATCGCGCTTCACTCCTTTTTTACTCGCCACAGCATTGCATTCAGCCTCTCGTGTCCATACACTTCGCAACAAAATGGCAAAGCGGAACGCATTTTGCGCACTCTAAACAATAGCACCCGGGCTTTGCTGTTTCAGGCTTCCATGCCTTCGAGGTTTTGGGCCGAAGCACTCTCTACCGCCACGTACCTCTTGAACCGGCAACCCTGCAACGACCACGTACTCCGTTCGAACTACTTCTCGGCCAGCCACCTAGCTACGATCACCTACGTACTTTTGGGTGCCTTTGCTTCCCAAATCTTACGGCAGTGTCGCCACATAAACTTCATCCTCGCACTAAGTCTTGTGTCTTTCTTGGGTATTCACTGGACCACAAGGGCTACAGGTGTTATGATTTGGAGACACACCGAGTAATTGCTTCTCGGCATGTCATCTTTGATGAACTGACATTCCCGGTTAGTTCACCACCGGCTCCACCCTGTCCACCTTGCTCGTGTTCACCTGCAGGAGATACAATTATCTTTCAGGAACCTCCTCATGCTCGTCATCCTCGACAGCAACACGATCCTCCCAGCACTCCTGCGGTCGACAGTCCGGCGGCTTGTCCAGCGCCTTTACCGGCCGGCTCGGCTCCCGAATCCGCACTAGGTTCGCCTCCTGTGCCCTCGGTAGAGCACGGCCCTTCTTCCTCGACACTCGACGCTGGCGTCGTGCCACAGGCTGGTCATCACATGGTTACCCGTGGTCGTGCTGGCATTTTCAAACCCAACATGCGGTACGCTATGGCCACCTCATCATCGACACTATCTCCCGTTCCTTCTTCAGTACGCGCTGCTCTGCGTGACCCGAACTGGACGGCGGCCATGCAGGCCGAGTATGACGCCCTCGTCAAGAATGGGACTTGACGCTTAGTACCTCGCCCTCCTGGGGCACATGTCACTACGGGCAAATGGGTCTTCAAGCAAAAATTCCATCCCGACGGCTCCTTCGACAAATACAAAGCACGCTGGGTGGTCCGAGGCTTCAGCCAACGTTTCGGCATCGACTTCAGCGAGACCTTCACTCCCGTCGTCAAGCCGGCGATGATCCGGACCGTCCTTACTCTGATCGCCACCAAGCAGTGGCCTGCCCGGCAGCTTGACGTCTCCAACGCGTTTTTGCATGGGCATTTGCAAGAGCGCGTTTATTGTCAGCAGCCCACCTGGTTCACTGATCCTGCACAACCGGACGCCGTCTGCCTGCTGTCAAAGTCTCTCTACGGCCTCAAACAGGAGCCCCGTGCATGGTTTACCATGTTTGCTCAGTTTATTACCTTAGTTGGTTTTCAAGCGACCAAGTCAGACGCTTCGCTATTTGTTCTTCGGCACGGCAGTCACATGGCCTATCTGTTGTTGTACGTGGATGACATGATTCTCAGTGCTTCCTCCACAGCTTTACTTGAGCAGATTATTACACAGCTTGTTCCGAATTTGCTATCAAGGACATGGGGCATCTTCGTTCGTTTTTGGGCATTGACATCAAGCGCTCTTCTTCGGGATTCTTTCTCACTCAAGCAACTTATGCCGAAGATCTCCTCGAGCATGCTGGCATGGCAAATTGTAAGCCAGCGTCAACCCCAATTGACACCAAGAGCAAGCTCTTGGGTATTGAAGGCTCCAAATTCTTTGATCCTGCACTATATAGAAGCATTGCCGGGGCTCTTCAATACTTGACAGTGACCAGACCCGACATTGCATATGCTGTTCAACAAGTTTGCCTTCATATGCATGATTCTCGTGAGTCTCACTTTACTGTCATGAAGTGCATTCTTCGCTACGTTCGCGGCACTTCTCAGCTTAGGCTAAATCTTCACGCCATCTCTTCATTCAGCATCACGGCGTATTCTGATGCAGATTGGGCCGGCTGTCCCGACACACGGCGATCTGCTTCGGGATATTGTGTATATCTCGGAGACTCATTGATCTCATGGTCGTCGAAGCGGCAAGCTACCGTTTCCCGGTCAAGTGCGGAAGCCGAATACAGGGCATTGGCAAATGCTGCAGCTGAGTGTATATGGCTTCGTCAGCTCCTTGGTGAACTTCACTGCCCGCTAAGCAAGGTGATTGTGGCTTACTGTGACAACGTTTCTTCAGTTTATATGGCGTCCAACCCTATTCATCATCGGCGGACAAAACACATCGAGCTTGATATCCATTTCGTCCGTGAACGTGTTGCCTTGGGCGAGCTTCGAGTTCTTCATGTGGCCAGCTCGCAACAGTTTGCCGATATTATGACGAAGGGTCTGCCTACTATATCATTTGAAGACTTTCGGTCCAGTCTCAACATCACTATGGAGCACGGTTGAGACTGCCGGGGGGTGTTATCGGATAATCCTGCCGTTAGCCAACGGCCGATTCCGCACGCCACACCCACGACGTCCGCGTCTCGCGTCCTTGTCCATGACTCCAGGAGTGGTCGCGACGGCTGGCGCAGCTCCTTAGGATCTCTAACTACTTGTACATGCATAAATACCATCTTTGATCAATAGAAGAATCATCGCTGGGGGTGTGCATTTCTCTCCATTCTCCTTCACTGCTCTTGTGAGTTGCGTCCAAGCCTGAGAGGTGTTGTGTGAAACCGGTCAAGTCTTTTGCCGGCACGCGGTCCGAAATCCGAAGCCATGTGTTCCAGAACATTCATCTCCGTCAAATGGAAGGAACGGCATCTCCGGATGGCCGCAGGAGCACGACCAGATTCAACGGAGCTCAAAAGGCGTCGCGCCGCCGCCCCCTACTTTATTCAACGAACGCTCCAAACGCATCACCAAGCCCCGCTACTCCGAATCCGAGACCGAGACAGACCAGATGCATCGCGTCGCATCCCAGAGTGCGTTTGATTCCGGTTCATGAACTTGCTCGTTTTCGGCAGGGGCGACGACCAAACTGCCGTGCTGACCGGCCGTGGAGGCGTCAGAGAGGTTCATCGCCGTGGGCCCGTGGCATGGTAATCTTGAAACACTGTAGAAAGAAGCACTGGTGTGGTGGCATTCAGAATTCGGTCCTGTGATTTCTTGTTTATTGTCAATTATACTCTTGTCAGCAAATTACATCAGTATATCAATATCGTCGACGCTAATATCCCCGTAAACAAGCCGACGCTCGAGCTCACACGCGGCATCAGCGCTGGAGCCCCTGCTCCCGTCCGAGCGCGGCGCCGTGCCCCAGCTCGTAGCCGTAGCCGAAGCTATACCGGTGCTGTCGCTGCCCGCCGTCGCCGCGTACGGCCAGTGCTCCCTCTCATCATGACCACCACATCGCGCGATGCCAATGCCGACGCGGTCGACCAGCGGCCGCGCGGGCGACACCGGCGAGGCGCGCTCGCGCGCCTCCAGGA
>BCLH01000924.1:32060-61542 GCA_001602315.1 Zoysia pacifica | reverse complement strand
GTCGTGCGCGACGGCGGCAGCCTCGGGCGCGGCGTAGGAGCCGAGCCACAGGCGCTCCCGCGTGCCCGGCACCCGGATCTCCGACACCCACTTGCCCCACCGCCTTCGCCTCACGCCCTTGTACCTGCACCTCCGGTCCGCTCCCCTGCTCATCGTCACGCACGCTTCTCGTCGACGGTGCCCTGCCCTCGTCCCTAGTCCCCAGGCGCGCTCTGTGGGTTCAACTTCAAGTCGTCTCGCCTGGCTCGGAGGACTGGTCCCAGGTCTCGACTGGCGCGCGCACAGGGGACGACACAACCGCGCGCGTTTTTATACGTGCGGGTCTGCGGGAACGGGGAGGTCAGCGTGGCCGAGGGGGCTGACCCTGCCACCTGGACCGGATAAAATAACCGAATCAAATTGGAGAGTAAAAAGCAAGCTTTGTTTAATCCCCACATGTGTCTTGTGCTCGACCGCCGTCATGGTCAAAGCTTCCAATTCCAGCCAGCAAACGGGTCGTCAGCCACCGGCCCGTTTGAAATGTCGATCATTCTGGCCAGTGGCCACGGAAGCGAAAAGGTGAATCTGCGACCGGGACGCGCTCTTCTGTGTGTGGCTTGGAGCTGCTGGTCGGAGTGGCCCGACGACGGTGACGGTGGTCGTGCGCGTGCT
The DNA here is from genome assembly GCA_001602315.1 of Zoysia pacifica. Classification (NCBI taxonomy): domain Eukaryota; kingdom Viridiplantae; phylum Streptophyta; class Magnoliopsida; order Poales; family Poaceae; genus Zoysia; species Zoysia pacifica. The sequence continues at coordinate 60,891 of BCLH01000924.1, read as the reverse complement.
GGCGCAAGCGCTTACGCAGACGCCCGCGAGCGGGTCAAGCCGCTAGCGTTGGAGGGAAGCGGATCCTGGTAGCCCTCGAAGCATAAGAACCACACGTTGAGTAATCAGTAGCGCCAAACAGTGGCTGGTGATGACCCTGTGATTACGTTCGCGTACGCTGACTTTTCAATGAGTCAACGGTCGGTGTCCGTGGCCGCAGGGTCGGCATGCATGGCGCGCGCGGTCAGTTTTCGACGTGTAACCAGTTGGGTGTCAAGTGTCAACATGCCCGTCGTGCTGACAACAGTGTCAAACGACAACGTGATGGGTAGACCGTGCCGACTCGCTGCTAGTATCACGTGTGTTTGAACTCACGGCACGTCGGCATGTGTCGTTATTCTCATCAACGCAGTAAAATTTACATAATCACAGAACGTATTTATGCGCTCTTCGTATTCGAATGAACTAGTCTACAAAAGAGACTCAAAGATTAACCTGATTCAAGTCATCGAGAGACGTAATACCCTGTGTCCAAGGACGAGAAATATCAAATCGTATAAACTCAGAAACACGTTTCTGAGTACCATGAGGAAGGTCTTGACTCGATTTAAGAACCAAGTTCTTGACTCGATTTAAGAACTCTAAGTCGCGTGGGTGAATATGGTTATAGTGGGGTGGTTTGAATACAAATTGACTAACTTCATTTCACTTGTTCTTTTTTTCTTCTCTTGTTTATCTTATGCACATGGTACCTTTTTTACAGAGGTCAGATTGGAGGCCCAAATTTGACACCTACGGAACCTGCTAGCCCTCCACCAGGTGGGGCCTCAGTCATCGTTTGAGTTGATTGTCTGACGCTCGCTAGCACCAGTGCAGTTGGCCGGTATACTTCGTACATCCTTTCTTCAGTCGTAGAAGATAAAGAACACTTTTTCATCTTGTTTTACTGATCGCTTGGCTGTTTTACCAACTTCTGAAACGCTTTACCTCCCGGCAAGATTGCTTTACCTCCTGCTGTATGTTGTCAAAAATCTCTACGGCTGTCAGTGGTTGGTTACTAAGGCGGTGCCCGACCCTCGGGAGTCCAGTCATAGCGTTGGTTTCTAGCCGTAGGTAGGCTAAATTTTGTTGTCGTGTAGCTTTAACCTTTCGTCGATCGGGTTTGGATGCTTGCGCAGTTTCGATCCCTGAGGTCAGGGTGTTCTTGGCGGGATGTGATCCTTCGTGGGCCGTAGACAGGTCGTGGGCCGTAATTTATATATGGGCCTTTGCTTAGAGGCTGAGTCCGTAAGTACCTCGGGTATATTATCTCGACAGTAGCCTCTGAGCCCTATGTCGTTTGCAATCTTTGTTGAGGCGGCGCTGGGTCGACCCTTGTTGAAGTATAACATCTGATCTTATAGGGGCGCGCGAGCGCGCTCGTAGGGCGTAGCCCTCGAGCGAGCCGAAGGGTTGGTCATGGGCTTAATCTTCATCTTCGTCATCATTCGTCAATGGTCGATCCTACGAGCGCGCGCCTGTAGGGTGTAGCCCTCAAGCCCTTGAGCGATCCGAATGGTCAGTCACGGGCTTAATCTTCAATAGTTCTCAGCCTTTGAGGTTGGTTTGAAGCTAATTTTTGTTATGACCTGAGTGTCAAGGCAGATACCTAGACTGAATCGGTCGGGCTAGCCTCGTCTCATGATCAGCATCGCACTTAGGTCAGACTGGGCAGTCCAGTCGTTTTCCATAATCAGCGCCTCGAGCAAGTATCGGGCCGGTCGGTTTATCGTCCGACCTCTCGTTTGTCTCGATCCATGAGATGACTCACGGCGTCAGTAACGAGAGTCGGTAACGGCTCTGACAATCGCACGATTCCGTTGCCTGCACGTGGACGGCGGATATGGCGTTTGAGAAATGTAACCGTTGGTCGATCCGGTCGGTTGGATGATGCCGTTTAGACGGCGGTGGGAGCACGACGTTTTGAGCGTGTGCGTCCCATCAACTGGCGCTTGTCAGCCATCGACTGGCGTGTCAGACAGGCTTGCGTCACCTCCATCGTGGTGGAGGTGGTGAGGCGGCGTCCGGCCCCACCCGTCAGTGAGTAGGGTGCCGATGTGGCGGGTGCTCGTCGTGGTGCATACCTATGATGGCGCAGTTACTACGCCATCGCGTCGTGGGTAGTTGGGGCGAGTAACGTTCACCCCTAGTAGTATTTAAAAAGGGGGACGTGGTGATTTCGAAATTCATCGGCCCTCCATTGCCTTTGTCTCTAAGCTTCCTTGCACTAGCTCGCTTTTGCGTCCAGAGTTGTCGTCTTCGACTTCATTGTCTTCGTCGCGTTCGTTCCGGTGGCCACTGCGACCGCCCACATCTTCATCGTCTTCGTCTCCACCGTCGCTGTGATGGAAGCCGCATGGAAGCCCTCCGCCGTTTCGGAAGAGGTGTTGGAGTCGTACCACGACGCCGGGATGTTGCCATCGAAGGACGCCGACGAGTGGGAGGCAGCGGAGCACCAGGAGTTACCGGCGCCGCCGGAGGGAAAAATTGTGAGCTTCCTCGCCTTCCATGAGCACGGGCTGGCGCTCCCGTGCACTTTCTTCTTCCGCACGCTGATGCTCCACTACGGCGTGTGCCTCCACCACCTCAACCCTAACGGTATCCTCGCCATCTTCATTACGCTCTGCGAAGTGTATTTGGGGTTGCTCTGGGCCTGCAGTTGTGGCGTTATTTTTTTCGGGCCAGCCAGTTGCTGGAGCTTTTCGACGCAGCTAGACAAGTCGGCTGTACCGCGATCATGCTTTGGATCGTCGAGGCGAAGGAGTACATCAAGGTGTCGCTGAAGAAGTCATTGAAGGGCTGGCATGACGGGTGGTTCTACATTAAGAACGCTGCCCTCGGCCTCTCGACCTTTCGCAATGCACCGACCGAGGCGACTCACATGTCAAAGGCGAAGGTGATAGCCGAGGAGAAGGACAAGTTGAGGCCGTTCCTGCAGAAGATCCGACGGCGGAGGGACGAAGGATTGAACGGTGCCGCCGTCATTGCTACCTTTGTGCGGCGTCAGGTTCAGCCGCTGCACATCCAAGACTACCCCATGAATAGCTATGAGGGGAAGAATGACGCCACCCTGGAGGTGGTCAAGATCGAGCTAAGCGACCGAGAGGTTGCCCAGCGGGTCGGCAGGTTGCTGAAGGGGGACGTCACTGACGAGATGGCCAATGGACCGCAGCCCCTTGACAAGGATCATTCGACCCTAGTGAGTTGGCCTCCTCTTGCCTGTGTTATTCGGGTTCGTAGAGTAGATCGGGTCAGGTCGTGGATAAGAGTCGAAGACTTAGTCGTTGTCATCGCTGCAGGTCCTGTCGGGGGGGGGGGGTGCCCGGGTCGAGGGATGTAGTCGAGACAAACGCCGTGGGCGTGTCTCCGGCCAAAAAGAAGAAGGCCGTCAAGAGATGGCGCCCTGTAGGTTTTAAATCGTTCCCAACCGGTAGTCCGGCTGCTTCGGCGTCTACTGCGCGGCCTACTCAGAGGGCGGCTGGTGCTCCACCGATCGAGCCCCTGCAGCTACGAGTGCAATGTCGAGGGTTCCGACCCGGACCTTCGGGACTGCTGCACCGCAGGCAGCGGCTTCGGTCGACATCGGGAGCTCGACGTCGTCCGAGGATGTGGTCCTGCCTCCGTCGAAGAGGACGAGGGCCAAAGGGTCAGAGATCGACTTCGAGACCGCAGAGACGGCCACCACGATCCAAGTGGCAGAAGCTGAAGCGGTCCAGCCCCCGGGTGTGGTCCAACCAGCCCTTCCCCGGATCCAGAGGATCCTGATGCGCTAGTCGAACGCGTAAGTTCCTGCACCTTTAGTTTAGATGTAAGTTTGAATAAGTTCATTTCTGACCTGTTTGGGGATGAGCAGGCCTCCGTTGTCGGTTGCTGCGATGCCTTTGGCTAAGGCTGCTACGACGTCGACGTCTGAGGACGCCGGCGAGAGAGCCGATATTAGTACTGATGTGACGGCGCATGCTGTGATGCCGCCCCATCCATCAGAAGCTCAAGATTTGCCGACCCTAGGGGTTGGCTAGGTGCAGCTGCTGCCGCCTCCGACGACCACCGCTGAAGGTCAAGAGGAGGTGGCGGCCAAAGTCCAAGAGGAGGCAGCCGCCAAAGCCCAGGAGGAGGAGGCGACCGTCAAGGCACTGGAGGAGGCGGCTCTCGAGATCCAAGAAGAGGCAGCCGCGGAGGAGGAGAGGGAAGACTCCTGTTCAGCTCCTGATGCCGGAGGGGAGGTCGAGATGATGGAGGTAAAAGACGTGCCCATGCCGTCGCCGACCACTCTCCCGAGGGTTCGAGGGGATCTCCCCCGCCCTAGGGTCACGAAGAGCCTGCTGGCTGAATCTCGCCCGCCGCTCCCGAGGGCACGAGGGATCTGAGTGAGATGGCCGTCGAGAAGCGGCCGGCAGTCCCCTCGACAGACCCATCCGAGGGTTTGCAGGGACCACCGTGTGGGAGGTCGGCGAGTCGTCGACGAGCGCGGTCCCGGCCGAAGCGAGTGGAACCGTCGGAGAGGCGCAGGAGGAGGAGGGACCGAGCTGGTCATGGTGCTGATGGTGCCATCATCCGCTACGGGGGCGTCCGATTCCTCGGCCTCCACCGCGCAAAGATTCGGAAGGAGGGGCGACCTTCCGCCTGAGGCCGTGGTCAGGGCGTGAAATTTTTATGATGACCGGATGGTCGGGGTCCGTCGCTTCAACCTTGCGATGGCTTCCGGCCTCCGCTAGTTGCTCGAGATCACGGATGAGTGCCAAGACCTCTTCGACGATCCGTACCTGATAGAGTGTCGGGTAAGCCTGAATATTTAAAGTTTCTTTGTCGAACCTATTCGTTGCTATGTTGAATGTTGTTGTTTGCAGATGAATCTTGCCACAACTGTGGGTCAACCTCCCAGACGCTATGCTCTGCAAGCTGAGGTCGACGGTCTTCGGGCGGAGCTGGAGAAGACCCGAGATGGTCGGGACGCCTCGAGGGACTCCATGATCCAGCTGCGCCACCAGCTTAATGTCGCCCGGGAGTCAAGTTGTATCTCGCTCGATGAGGCCAACCGGGCACGTATGGACAATGTGTGGGCGCGGGAGACAATCGCAAGTGAGTTAGCTAATAGTTTTTAAGCTTTACCATATTGAAGGTCGGGGTTGGATCCCGACTGAGGACTTGGTCTTTTTGCAGAGCTCTGGAGACAGACCGTCCAGCACGACGCGGAGGTGCAGCATTTCAAAGACCTCCTGCCACACGCCGATGGGTCCCATCAAAGTGCCGAGGCCACCGCCAAGAGGGCCTTGGAGGAGCGCTGCGAGCTTTCGAGCAGCGGGACCTGATTGACTCGAAATGGGCCGTCGTAGAGGCCGAGGTCGAGCGACTGTTAGAGGAGCTGCTGGAGATGCAGCGGGCCGCCTCCAAGGTCTAGGAGGCACGCTTGGTTGCCTAGGCCGTGGTCAAGCGACTTCGGGCGGAGCTAAACAAGGCTAAGGGCCTTGTCGAAGCTGTGGCAAAGGAGCGGGATGATAAGTGTCGTACATTTTTGTTTATTGATTAGTCTTGGGGGTCGGTTGTTTGACAGTGTGTTTGCTGCAGCTCTGGTCGGTGAGCTACGACCCTTGAGGTCCGCAGGCCGACGCCTGCTCCAGCAGGTCTTCGCTGGCGTGCACGAGAACTCCCTCTCGACGGAGTTCGTGATGCATATGCTGCAACGGCTCCCGGGCATCTTTGCCATCGAGGTGATGAGGTCGCTTGAGGACGGGGCCTCGCTGACCTTGGCGCTGACCCACTCCCACTACTCGGATGCGGACTTCGGTCGGATCATCAAGGGTTTTGCTTCCGGGTTGTTGGAGAAGGAGATGGGGGTGCTCGAGGCCGAGATGCTGTCGTCGGCGTGGGAGGTCGTCGCTGACTTCAACAGGCCGAAACTTATTCGGGAGCGGTTCGGCCACCTGTCCCACGTGCAGCAGCGATGTCCTTAGTTATCTGTAGGAATTAGTAGTATTTTGTATCCGACTGTATAATGAGCACTTTGGATGATGTGTAAATACGCAAGTTTCCAACCCTCTTCTGTGTTTTAGTTTTTTGCACTTAATGTTTCTCGAGTTTCGTTGGGTGTTGATCAAACGATGGGGTCGGATATAGCTCGTAGGGTCGAGTGTCGGGTTCGATACAGCCGTAGAGCATCATCAACGCCGGGTTGGATCGTTAGCCGCGAGAAAAACTTGAATGAGAGCGCTTTTGTAACTTGGCACATATGAGGGTCATCCGTGAAACTTGGCGAGGGTCGGGCCCCGAGGAAACAGAGGGAGACACAGAGCCTTTTCGCGAGACTAAGGTACGGAGCCTTAGAACGTAAGAATGAGACGCGGACCCTTGTTGAGGCTAAGGCACGGAGCCTTAGAACGTAGAAATGAGGCACGGAGTCTTAAAACGTGGGAACAAGACATGAGGTCTGAGAGGTCGAATGCGAAGGGGTCGATCGTTTCGACTCTCAAATGGAGACTTTGAGATTAGCCCCCGGGTGGTGTGAAGGGTATGAGTATTATTTCTACCTTTTCCCTCACCTCTCATAAGCACATTTTTGGGACAGCCATGCATCTTGTTTCGTCTTAAACTTCAAAAAGAAATTATGACCAATGTGAAATTCACATGTTCGCGGCACCAGTGATTACAACGTCTTTGACACAGAAACTCAACGTGTCAATGGGCGCTTATGTATGGTCACATACTCACACACTACTACTGTTATCTTTATAGTGTGTTTAGTATGTTTCTAGATTCATTAAGAAACAGAAACATTTTGGTTTCTTTTGAGAAATGATTTTCATCCTGAATTAAAATCACTTTGTGAAAATTGGTTGGCTCATTTGTTGTAACGTTTCAGATTTAGCTAAAATAAGAAGGAACTAAATTATAACCACTTGAAATACCATTTTACCAGTTTCTCACTTCTAAGCATAAAAATAGAGAAACTTTGCAAATGATTCTTATTCAAATCTATAAAAAATATTGTTTTGTGTGATTCAAGTGATTCACGTTTGAAATTTTTTTCTATCCAAATGCACCATGAGTATAACAAATATATGTTATTTTAGTCTAAAATTATTATTCTATTAATAATAAGAACGGCAAGAGCATATGTTAGGTTGAGCCACGTGAGGCATACCGTTTAAGTAGCAGCGATAAAAGGGTTCGGCTCGTTATTAAATTTAAGTTCAAAAATAAATAAAAATTTAGTTCGCTACTAATTTGATCCGACTCTCATCATCTTTAATTTATTTTCTTGAGCTTGTTTACATCACCTACGTATACGTAGCTCTGCTCCATTTTCGAGCTTATTTTGATGAATTTACCTGCTCTAGTTGCGACTTGACCACAGCCAGACAACATCCGTCTCGTGTAAAGCAGCAAAACGGTGACAGCGACCGGCCAGAGAATGTACGTACAATTGTACAACGTGTAGGCGCATGGTGGGCCTCCGAGCTCGGCGCTGTCAGAGATTGGATCTGGTACTCGTGCATGTGGACGCACGACATGTCAACGTGCTTCCTGCCTTCATCCCTGCCTCTCTCGTCGGCGATCCGGTCCGGTCCTTCCGTGATCAGCGTTATCACCGCGCCGCCATATAGGCGCAGAAGCATGTGGGCGTATTCACTGCGCCCCATGGTTAATTAACCCGATAATAGCTGAGCTATAGGCCTTATAGCTGACCAACGGGCTGGGTCAGGCTAGCACAGTATAGGTCCGGCCGGGTTTAGGCAGGCTCCGATGTGACCCAGCCCTGGCCCGCCCAGCCCGGTTAATTGATTGGGCAGTGTTGTTTCGGCTCACGGGTCGGCTCCTTACGGGTGCGTTTGGCTTGAAGAATCGGTTTCGATTCTCGGTTGAAACACTTAGAATCCGTGTCAAAGAGAGAAATCGTTGAAACGATTCAACGTTGAAACTGGTGAAATGTTTTCAAATTTTAAACTGCAGCAGCAAAACGGCTACAAAGGTGTTTCAACCGATTCAATTCTTGGGTGACTCTTTGTCTTAATCTTTGGGAAATTAAAAAAGTTTTCTCAAGTTTTTAAAATTTCTCAAAATTGTTCCGTTAGTTTCGTCTCATCAAACTCTTCAAGTAGTTATTTTTCGAATTATTTCTAAAGTTTTTTAAAGTTATTTTATTAGTTTCTAAAGTTTTTTAAAATTATTCTATTAATTTTTCTAAAGTCGTTCATTCTCAAAAATTTTCTATATTTTTAACATTAACATAAAAAGATATATTGGTCATTTTAATCATTCTCTTTACTTTACTGAATCTGCATCACTAAATTTTGCCAAATATTTTCTAAAGTCATTTTGTTACTGACTAGAAATATTTCTAGACTGAATATGAAAGTTTCAGATTCTTCGAAGAATCAAACGCACCCACATCGATATGACTTGATTGTTTTTACATGCGTCGTGAGCTCGGCGGGCTAGACCGAGCAAGTTTGAAGCTCGAAGAAAATAGACTTTGTTTTTTCTTAAAAAATTACAGAAAATCAATTACATAATACGATTGAAAATCTTAAAATGTAAATGTAAATTAATTAAATTACATGTATTAGCCAGGATAATGGAGCGGTAGAGTTCATTTAGGGATGGAAATTGGGTGCGGGTTTCGGGTACCCATCAGATTTTGCACTCACGGATTTTGCATCCGACGGGTGCAGATACGGATCTACTTATGCACATGTGGGTGACACCCGCACCCAACTCGAAATAAAACGGGTATAGATCGGGTTTTTTTCTCCCACCCGCGGAAGCACCCGAATACTCATCTGGTCCGAAACTACACCCGTACTCTCCTTTATCATGCGAACTCGAACCCGAATCCGACCCGAAATCATCTTTGTCAAGCACTTCACTTAACTCAAACCGACCTGTTATCATCTTTATGTCAATGAAAGATCTGACACCCTCTTGAAACCCGACACCATGTGTAGCTATGAAAGATCGGACATCCTCTCGGAACCCGACACCCTATGTAGTTACGCTAGATATGTACTTCGCGACAAAATATAATGCTAACCCTACGGAGATCCAACACCTGCTCGAAACCCGACGAGTTTGAGTGCGGATTTTATTTTTCACCCGCGGATACGGGTTCGGATCTGATATTTGCCATCTCTAAGTTCATTCTCTACTAGACTTTCAAAATAGGCAAGACTGTTTTTAAATCAAGTTGTGCTTTCATGCAAAATTGATACTCCCTCCGTTCTTAAATTAAATTGATGTCGTTGTTGATTTTTAATTTGACTATTTGTATTATTAAAAAAATTTATAAAAATTATATATTTTGTTATAATTTGATTAATCATTAGAATTATTTGAATCACAACTTAAATTAATTTTAATGTATTTGAACAAATTTTTTGAATAAAATGAAAAGTCAAAGTTAAAATTAAAAAAGTCAACAGTGAAATTAATTTAAGAACGGAGGGAGTAGTTTAGACTGTACTTTAGGGTAAAAAAAATGTTTCGATCGTATTTTGCAAGATAATAACATTTTTTTATGGGTAGCCGTTTTCGCTACTGTACAATACATCTCCATCTGGGCAGCTATCTATACGTGGTCCAGGGCTTTATCGCCATCGCGTATCCGTGGGCACTCGAGACATGGAGAAGTGTGTGCCGTCATGCCTTGGTTTTTTTTCAAGTTTAGAATTTGACAAGGATTCTTTATATTTCAAAATACTCCATTTCGTTTCGTAAAGGAACCTAGGAAATTTAAATATGTTGGCGTTAGCGGCCAAAATTCAAACGCTATGGCCCACGAAAAGGTGAGAACGGCTAATTGCAAGCGCTAATATGGTATGGTCGCTGGCCCCACGGCATCATTAGTCCGCAGAAATCAAAATTTGAATGGACCAAGCAACTTTTCCGTCTGCAAATCATTATTAAACCATACCATTCGATTTTTAAATTTTCTTTTTTTTTTTACATGCACCCAAATCTCTTCGTTGTGGTTTTTTTTAAATACTTTCTTCGTTGTTTCTTTCCCCCCGCTCCTCGCCGCGCCGAGCCACGCAATCAAAGCGCGCTCCGCTGCTTGCTCGACTAGTAACTTCGTTCACACTCACACACTGCCTCGCCTCGCTTACCCCGCGCAACGAATCCGGCGTGCCGGACGCGAGCAAGGAAGGAATCCCTGTCGCGCGGCCTGCCCCTCCCTACCGCGCGCACGCGGCCACCGCCGGGAAGGGCCCTTTTTCACGGGGGGTCACGGGTGGGGAGGTTGCGACTTGCGGGAAGCTTCGGTGCTCAGCGTCCGTGAGCGGCACCGCTCTCTCGCTTCGCTCACGCCCGGATCTGGCCGGGAGGGCGTCGCCGAGCGTCACCAGATCGGGCGAGAGGGCCTCAGGTACGGCGGTTCTGGCCCATTTCCCGTGGGATTCTTGGGGGCAGGCATGGGGTGGCTGGTGGCAGGCAGATTTCGTTGGGTTTCTCGCTGGGGCTGAGGGGGGGGGGGGGGGAAGATTTGCGCGGCGGGTGTGGTCGCGTGAAGCGCGTTCTGGTACCGTTTGTGGAGGAGGCGGTGGGGGAGTTCCGTGCAATGCCGCTGGATTCGCGTGTGATTTCGTTTGCTCTCCGCGGTCCTCTTGAATCCCTTTACCCGCTGCGGTTTCTATGCGTTTCCTTGCTGTTTTCTGGATTTTGCTTTTGAAAAGATCTGTGTCGTTTTTTTTTATTTTGACAGTTGCTCTCATGCTCTCGTCTTGTTTCAAAATTATTTTTGAGAGTACCTTCGGTAAGAACGCTATACGAAAAGATTTCTATGTTTCCTGCGCAAGTTTCGTCTTTCCAAATTGAGACGTTTTTTTAAGACCACTATTACAAGCAACGGTGATTCTCCTGATGTGTTTACTGATTCCACAATTATAATTTCTGCAAATTGTATCTTGGTTTCTGTTCTTTGATGCTCTGTAGCAGTTCTTCGTTGATTTCTTTTATGCAGAGTTCCTTGGATCTATCCGCTGTTCTTATTTCTGAGACTTAGCTTGTTTTTTGCAGTAACATAATGCGATCTTGAATTTTTTTTTTCACCTTTTGGTGATACACTTCCTACTCGTCCTCGTTTCCCCCCACTTTGTGGGCCTAGTTAGTACTAGCAATGCTTACGTGTTTAACTGCTTGGCATATATAGAGCTAGAATATGGTGTAGGTGAAGTGTTAACTTCTTAAGGTAGGTGTTGTTTGACTGATGCTATTGGTCCCATACTCCCATGTTTGATAGGAAATTTGGAACCGTTGAACGATTGATCATGAGTTCATGAACCTGCCATGTAGTAGTATTGGGCCTGTTCGGATGTGATATTTTCTGCGGCAGCTGCGGCTGTTTTTAGTTGAAGCTACAGTGAAATTTGTTAACACGGCTGTGCAGCTGCCGCCGTAGAACCAGCATCCGAACACGCCCATTAGCTTCTTAGCTCACACGAGGGGCAATTATTGATTTATAAACAGTGTATTGTAGAAATTATATCGCTGTTGTTGAGTTGTGACACTGTTGAAATATCAATGCAGGGCTTGTTATGTACTAACAAGTTTAGGTACATCCTCCGTTTGATGTCACCGTTGACTTCAAACATCAATTTTGGGCACTCGTCTTATTCAAAAAATTTCAATAAATATTATATATTTTGTTATAATTTGATTTATCATTAGAGTTATTTAAATTACTCCTTCAAATTTTACACATTTGAACAAATTTTTTGAATAAGACAAGTGGTCAAAACTTGATATTTGAAGTCAACAACGACATCAATTTAAAAACGGAGGGAGTACACGTTAAGGTTTTGGGTTTTGCATTTAGAGATTTCCTGTGGAGTTATTTCTGAATATTTGACCACTTTTCTGCTATATTGTAAAAAAATCTCAATTATTTCTCTATTTATGAAATTGTCTTGTTTCCTTTTGCAGGGATTGCATGTAAAGTTTGCCCCAACAATAATGAATTAGGTACACATAATAAGATGTCAACTGAGGTCAATCAGAACTATTTCGCATGGTCACAGGAGGAATCATCTACGCAGGATGTTCCTCAGGTAATCTCTCTCTCCACCATTCATTTTATTAGCATGTACAATATCTAGCCTAAGAATTTACGCAGCTGTGAGGATGTTACCTTCTGACCTTGAGGTCGTGGGTTCGATGGAAATAGCCTCTTGCAGAAATGCAGGGAAAGGCTGTGTACAAAAGACCCAAAGTGGTCGGACCCTGCGCAAGTAGGAGCTTCATGCACTGGGCTGCCCTTTTTGCTGTTAGCTGTTATGCATGTCTCTGTGTGAAGAACTTGCTCTTTGTTAGCGTGTATGATAGCTAATAGAAGTAAAAATTAACTAACCTTAAAATAGGTGAACCTCTATGTGCTGTGTGATACAATCTGCTAGAACCTGCACAATTCATCCTAACTATTAGTATTAGGCATGTATGTGCTGGTGTGCTAATTAGGTTGTTGGCCCAAAAGCTTTTTAATAGTTATGGGCTGTCAATCTTTGTGCAATTATTGCTGTCTTGTTGGTATTCTCACACTTATATTATCTGTGTAATTTCTTCCTTTAGGGGACACCACAATTATTCAGTCATGGTTCTATATCTTTTGGAAGATTTGACTTGGAATCATTAGAATGGGAGAAGTGGTCTGTGTTTACCAATGACAGGCGCCACGAAGAGTTTGGAAAGTTCAATGGTTTGGTTGCTAAGAAGAAAGCATACTTTGAAGAATACTTTAAGAGGATCAGGGAGCTCAAGGCTTTACAGCAACAAAACCAACAGACTGAACTGAATCTCGATTACAGTGGTGATGGTAGTGATTCTAGTGAGACAGGAGAAGGTGAACCGTCAGCAGACCATGGAGCCTCCACTGGTTTTGGAGCACTCGTTGATGATTCCAGTGAACAAAAAATAGCTACACCCACATTTGAGCAAGAAAGGGAATACCATGGTGATCATGAGAACGAGAGCTTAGTTAATGAAATTTCTGAATCAACTCCTTCTTTGGTTGTTGGGTTGCAGCAAATTGGCAAACAAACAAATTTTAGTGATGGCACTGATATTTCTCTGCAAAATACCTATTTGAGTCAAGATGATACCAAGATGGCCCACAAGACTACATTGACTCCTAAGAGAACAATATCCAAAGAAACTTTGATTGGTCAAGCTTCAAAAATCATTCCAATGACTGTCAAGATGGCTTCTAATAATATTCCTGCTCGTACAATTGCCCCTAAGGTATTGGCACAATACATGCACATGTATTTCAATATAAGTATGCTTTGTTTTTGGATAAATAGAGTATTATACAGTCTTCAAAATGATCTAGCTTCTTATGTACAAGACAAACAAATGTTTTTTTTAAAAAAAAAACCATAGAACTGAAACACATAAGCTAAACCCAATCTGTATGAAATACTTCGTATGCTGCACTGTTTCTTTAAACCACAGATGGACTGAAACATATACATTATTCCGTTAAACTATAATTCATTTTTTCTCATTAATAATTTCAGGGCCCTTGTTCAGGCAAGCCTGCTTTGATAGACCAGATGGCCAAGCCAGAAAGAAGGCCAAGAGGAGCAACCTGTAGTATAGTTGGTGCCACAGGGGGAAGTGCTATAAATGGTTTAAAAAGACCTTCTTCAGCAGCGTCACAACGGCCCTCTACCAGAGAGCGGCGACCTGTGACTAGAGATGCTTCAAGGAAGCCTGCTAAAGTTACCACCCCGTGCCGACCATCTACTTCAGAACGACGCTCTGCCACCAGAGATTCAGCACTAAATGATGCTAACAATACTACACCACGTCGACCATCTACTCCTGATAGACATCTTATCACCAAAGGTTCAGCACCATATCAATCCAGCATTGTTACTCCAGGTCGTCCTTCTACTGCTGATAGGCACGCTATCACCAAAGAGTCGGCATCAAAACTATCTAACATTGCTACCCCACGTCGACCATCTACTGCTGACAGGCGCCCGGCCACCAAAGAGTCAGCAACAAAACAACCTAACATTGGTAGCCCACATAGACCATCGACTGGTGAAAGGCGCCCTACCACCAGAAATATGGTGATGAAGCATGTTAATACTGCTAGCTCATGTCGACCATCTGCTGACAAACAGTATTGTGTATCCAGGGAGGGTGCATGTGTGCATGCTGGTGTTGTCACCCTGCAGCGACCTTCCACTGCTGAGAGACGTCCTGTTACTAGAGATGTCGCGGAGAAGCATGCCACTGTACCTCCAATGCGCAGGCCCTCTACTGCTGAAAGGCGTCCCGTTGCTAGAGATGTTACACAGAAGCACGTTCCATCATGCAGGCCTTCTACTGCTGAGAGACGCCCTGTCACCAGAGGCAGAGAGCCTGCACTGAAGCATGAAAATTTTGCCAGTTCGCGTTGTTCTATGACTCCAGATAGATATCTCTCTAAGAAAAGTGGCACTTCCACCCCACGGCACCCTTCTACTAAAAGACCCCCTATCATCAACGACAGTACCCTGAAAACAGATCAAAAAACACCTGACAGGCTGAGAGCAGTGCCGAACTGCTTGAGGAGTGCAACGTCTGCAGCAGTATGTTCAAATCCATTCTCTCGCCCCATCACAAAATATCATGCTTATTTTTTAAAAAGCAGAAAATAATTAATTCAACTCTTTTCCAGTATATCATAAGAACATCAAGACAGCAAAGTTTCTCATTGTGAATTCATATTTCTTTTCTGTTTCTCCTGCAGGATACTCCCAGAAAGGCCCTGACACCTAATCTTGTCAAAAGTAATAAGCTGGAAAACATAAGGTGTTTATTGCAAACTTCTTTTGTGATGTGTTACTAAATAACTTGTGATTACTGTTTAAATAACTTGCATCGAGATTTAACTGCTTTGTTTTGTACTATTTGGCAGCTATGCGAAAGTAAATATGGAAGTTCACATGGATGGGAAGCCAAAATCCAGGTTTTTTTCTGGAATAACTTGTATTATTTGGGAGATTTCCTCTCACAATTCCAATTGATATATCGAGTGCATCGGATTGTTCCTATTTCTCTAACCATTGTGTCTTTTTTTTAGCCTTTCTAACCTTTCTCAAAGGAAAATGTGGACATCCAGTGTTGGAGATGGCCGAGTTCTAGACAGTTTCAGAAAACTAAACAAGGAGGTTAAAAACTTTTTTTTGTGTGCTACAAGTCCAATGTACATGCATGTGTGGCCATGTGGTGTGTTTTGTCTGCTTCTATTGATTTCCATCACTGGTAAAACCTGAATATAGTTTTAACTCTGTGTTATAACAGAAAAGCCTTACACACTGGATGAACTGATACCATGCCATTAGACATTACTAGCTTATTCTAGAACCTTTCATGTGACCTCATCATTATAAAATGATAATACTACTGTCTAGTGATGCTTTAAGAAACTGCATAAAACTGAAACTGGTCTAGTTCTGCCATTCAAAACTCTAGCCCTCCACTAAATAGTAAATATGCCATCTGTAAGACTGTAACTACTCACTTAGTTTGATTGCTGTGACACCTAGAAGTTGAATCAGTTTTCTATCCACAGAATATGTGCATGTTCTTTTCTAACAGATGATCAAACACAACAAATCATGATGGGAAAATTGACTTAGAAAACCCCTAACCTTGCTTTAGCAAGAAAACCCCTATAACCTGACAGGGGTCATCTGGGTGCAACGCTGACCATGGCTTAGAGCATGTGCATCTGTTGGTGCCAAAGAGGTAAATGCGAGCTAAACGAGTTAGCACTGATGCTAACAGATGTAAGTTTAGATGCTATGACATCATGCATGGCTTGTGCTAAGGTTTGCTACTGTTGGTATCTTTATTTTAGTAATAAAAATAAATATTTTAATTCACATAGAGGTGTTAAGGGATAAAACAAGGGTGCTACGAGAGAGGCCATGCTTACTACCCATAGTGCGTCCACCTTTAACACCTCAGACTAGGTGCAAGTGCAACTGATTCACATGCTTTAAGGGTAACAGATGCGCATGTGGCATGCGGTATGGGGGGTGTAAACTAGAGACCATAAGGTTTTACCCTCCATACCTCTATAGTTTAAAAAATGAACTAAGTTTTCAAAATCCCCTACACTTTTGAGAAACTAGTTCATTTTTTTGAATTAAGGAGGTTTGGAGGGTAACCTTAGGTGCAACTATTTACACCTCTAATTCATGCTGTAACTGGAGGAAAACCTCTAGAACTAGATTCCAGTAAATAATCTTTTAGGTTGGAATACACTAGAGCTGAAGCGGGATAAATACTACAATCTCAATACCCGTGCTAGCGCTATGGTATAATGAAAAAAGTTCACTTAAGAAAATAATATATTAAAATTAAAATTTGAAGTATCTCATTCTTCACCATAACAGATTAAATACAAACTAATCATTCAAATTTTACATGCATCATATCTAAAACTTGATTTGTTTTAGAAATTCCTGAACAAATATAGGTATATTCTCTTTACGCTCATTATTTTGATACTTTTATAATTGCAGCAGAAATTTAATCTTGAGTATATTCCATCTAGCATATGTATTAATATGCATCATGATTAAAATAACAAACTTCTTTTAATATGCATAAAAATAATAAAGAAAAAAAATACTCACAGTAGGGATTGATTGACTAATATTTTTTCATCTCAACCATATATAAAGTTCATAAACAAATATCCTGTGAGAAACCTAGAAAAAATAAAAATTTGGTAAATACATAGTATAGGACAACAACTATTGAATAATAATAATATTAATATTGATATTACAAATAGAGTAGCTGATCTCCGTGCGTGCATGCATTTAGTCAGGCGTCCTCACGCTTGTCGTTGAGTCAACATTAAAAAGAAATAAAACAATTTGTTTTATTTTCTAACAACTTTCTTTAGATCTGATATATTTGTTTCGGGTAGTTGTATTTTGTTGACTAACAATGGTCTGTGTGGGCTTAAGATCTGAGAGACCCGAAAGAGCTCGTCCGTTAAATTTGTAAGGGGTGTTAAGAGAGATTTCGTTTATCAGATTTGTAAAAAAAGATAGCTCTAGGTGCATTTTTCTGTGTGTACATAGTTTAACCCATCTCTGTTGAGGACACTTTACCGTGTATACATTAAAAAAAAAATCTGTGCTTTTTAAGTAGTAGTGATACGCAGTTGATGTGCTGATTTCTCATGGTTATCTTTTCGTAGGGCCTTCAGGATAGAGTGCAGGTTCAAACTTCAGCATCAAACAACACAACTTCTATGCAGACCAGAAGTGTAAAAACAAGGGCTCCTATTGTATGACTTTTATCTTTTTTAGCTGCTCGACAATCATTGCAATTTACAAATTCATGAATTAATCATTATTTAATGCTCAGTTTTGAAGTATGTTAGTACTCAACAGCACATTTGACATTCTGGCTCATTTGATTCTGCAGCCTCCGCCTCCGCCTCCTCCTCCCCCACCGCTCCGCCCATCTAGCATTGAGAGGAAACCAATTGCCAATAATTTGCCTGCAACCGGAAGAAAGACGAAGTAGGCCATTGATAATGAGCACTGGATTCTGTTTCATATAAGATGTTTTCACTAACGCCACTTCTTTGATGCAATGCAGGGCATCAACTCCACGCTGGCGCTAACCCAATGCCAAGAATACAGCCTAGGATCCAGGAAAAAGGTTAGCTTCAAAATTGCGAAGGGAAAAGATCCGTACCTACCACGTAATCAAGCAGCAGCAACCTTGCTATCTGCTCGGCCCACCATTGATGTCATAACCGCCCCTTTTGTCACATGTGTTAGAGTAACCGTACTAGCTTCTGTAGCTACGTGTAGCATATCCATTAATGTCGTAGTTTTGCCGAAACTAGCAAGTTGTATATACCTGAAATAATTGGAGCTTTAGCTGAAGTCATCGAGTACTGACCCAGGAATTTCTTTAACTCTTGCATGATATTCATCCAGAGCTTTAGTCATCATTTTATGATCAAGTTTATCCTGATCTTGTGGAATTGATGCCTACAGCCTACTCCTGTTGCATTATGTTGACTCAATGTTAGAGACTGGAGAAGGGGATCATGATCTAGGAATTCTGTTAACAATTGAAATCCTGTTACCTGCTGCTTACGATATAAAGTAGCGCCGAAGTCCTTAGTCTTGTACAGAGGCTCAGAACGCCTTTGGAGAATCGTATTCTGAAACCAATGTGAAGAGCCAGCTTTTGTGTCAATTGCCAGATACTACCGATATGGATTTCCTTACAGCATGTTTGGTTAAATTCACACTAGTCATTGTAGCTTACTCCCTCCAGTTTGAAAACATTGACACAATTAGCTTTAACCATTGGCTATGTTCATAAAAAAAATTATTTAAATATGAAAAAAATTGTTATTGTTTGTTTTATTATTATTGGTATTTAAAACATAACTAATAATTTTACTCACCGGAACAAATTTTTTGAATAAGATGAATAGTTAAAGTTGATGTTAGAAGTTAACAATGTCAATAATTTAAATCTGAAAAGAGTATTAATCAATTCTTTGCTCACAAAATCATAAAATAAAACTGGGACTGGTATTTTCAAATCCCATGCAGGGTTCACAAAATTGATCGGTTTTAAAAACAGAAAAAAAAATCGGTTTAGCTCTGTTTTATTGAACAATCAGTTTTTTGCTAAACAATCGAATTAAATACCGTAGCAAAGTGGAAAACTAAGCAACTTTTTACGATTTCGAAACTACAGCTGTTTTGTGAAACCTGCTCCCATGGCAAACCACCAAGGATAGGGATTAGAAGTCTAAGCATCAATATTGTGGCTCCATTTCCTGTAGCAATGCACTGTTTATTGAAACTGTAGCAAATATTATTAATTGAAACATTAAAGTTCTTTTTTTTCATCCGCTCTTCAGTGATCTAGTGGTTAAAACTAGTTAACTACTCAATCCGTCACAAAATAAGTATTTTTTTAAATTTTCAAATATCTACCTTTGATCATTCGTCTTATTCAAAAAATTTGAAAAAATATAATTTATTTTATTATGAAATAATTAAAGATCGAAATGGTCTATACCTATGAGCTTAACGGTTGCAGGTATGAAAATGTTCTATCTGTCCACGATACCCGATATATACCTGACATAAACAAAAAATACATATTTTTATTAGATATAAATATATAAAATATTATATCACATAGATTATTTTTATACTGTTTACCTAATGTGTCACATTTAATTTAGATTTGTATTAGTTTAACTTATTATATGCCAATAAATTGAATATTTATGATAAATATATAACATATATATATATATATATATATATATATATATGTTATATAACAACTAATTATAATTATAGTCGTATTCTTAACGGGTATCCAAGACCTGCAAAATATTCATGGGTATGGGCACATGGAAAAAATTCCACCGATAGTTAAATGGGTATGGGTATAGAAAAGTAAAACCCGATGTATATGTACTCATTGTCATATCTTGAAATAATTCTTTATTAAAAGTATGTTAACTTTATTGTGTTTATTTTTTTATTTTTGTAAATTTTTTAAACAAAACTAATGATCAAACTTCGATTTAAAAAAGTTAAAAACAAGTGCTTGTTATGGACGGAGGAAGCAGGTGAAGTCGGTGGATCACAACTCTTCCAACTCCCACCCATCTTTTTTCTTGTACCTCCTTTTATCGTTCCATCAGTTGAGTACTGTTTTCCAGATGAATTTCAAATGAACTTTTCTGAAGAGCTGATGATGAAATTCTGGCATTCCCATTTGTTTCATGCGAAAAGTCATGTTCTTGTTTTGATTTTTTTTGGCCAGTTTGCTTTGGCATCTTAGGAGGAACACGATTCCCATGCATAGAGCCGGAAAGCTATTCCAATCCGCAAAACGATCGGGGCCCTCCACTGGTCCGTGCCCGTCTCACGAACGGACGCGATCAAACCGGCGGGCCACCAAGCCCTTCAAGTGGCCCCTGGCCTCGAACCCGGAGACGCGGCCCACGGGACGGCCTAGCCCCTAGGCATCCGCTGACCCCACACCAAACGGGGCGTCGGGCGTCCACGCTTCCATTCCACGCGCCGCCCAGCTTTCCTTTTTCTCCAAGCCACGGAAAGCTTCTCGAACCCTCCTCCATCCCCAACCTGCCCCTGCCTCCGCCACGAAACTTCCCACGATCTTAGGGGCAATTCAGTACTTTTCCGCTGCATCCCGCTCCACGCTGGTCTATAGAGCAGCAAGGCCCACCGGAATCTGGCGCGACCCAGCCAGAAAAGAGCGTTCCAGAAGTTGCAGTTCGCCTCCTCCTCTTGCCCTCCTTCGGCGGCTCAGATCTCTGCTTGCAGCGGCGGCGGCGATGGCGTCCTTCTCGGAAGCGCCCCCCGGGAACCCCAAGGCCGGAGAGAAGATCTTCAAGACCAAGTGCGCGCAGTGCCACACCGTCGACAAGGGCGCCGGCCACAAGCAAGGTGAGCACCCCGCTCCGTAGCGTGATCTCCTGCCGTTGGGGATGGGGGATCTAGGCTGGCGAGCTACCTCGTAGTTGCCGGTGGGCTGTGTGAGCTGAGGTTATGCCGGTAGATGCAGATCCCGCCCGTTCTCTGCTCCGTGAGGATTGGTGCTCGTGTCGCATAGATCTGATGAATAGGTCTTAGGGATTGTTGATGGAGACTCGGGTTTGTTCTTGTTCATTTAGCAGCAGTGTTATATGTACGCACTTGTTAGATTGATCCCGTGTCTAGATTTGTCGATGCTTACTTTTGTGCTTTGTGCAATTTCTTGCAGCTTGTAGGATTTTAGGGCTTGTACTCTGTTTTGATAGTTCATTTGATCCTCCTGCTGCTTGTCATCTGTTTAGGGGGTTGAGTTGATCCTGCTGCTGCTTGATATTACGCTTCTATTGCTGGGAACACATACTTGACAGCTTGGTTATTGTATTTAAATAGCCTGCTCTGCGAAATAGTGTTTGTTATGGGGCTAACTGACATTGGGAACCTATTCATGCTTAAATAGCCTGCTTCTTTTGCTATATGGGCATAAAACTAGAGGTGTTTGTTCTTTTTGGTAATAAGATCCGTTGTTTGTAACTTGCAGGTCCGAACTTGAATGGTCTTTTCGGTAGGCAGTCTGGTACTACCCCCGGTTACTCCTACTCTGCGGCTAACAAGAACATGGCTGTGATCTGGGAGGAGAACACTTTGTATGACTACCTGCTCAACCCCAAGAAGGTATTGTTACTGTACACTTGTTAGTGCTTTCTTCTGTTTTGCTAAGTTAACTTTCCAAATGTTTCTATTCGGCATTTATTGATAGGAAATTAATCTTCCAAATGTTGACATTTTGTTCCCCTAAGATGTGTTTTACTTGTTGCAAAAAGTTTAAAGGAGGTCAATATGTTGATAGTTCTTAGTTGTGTGATTTAATGGATACCACTAAAAATAACTAGACATTGGAATTGGATTAGAATGCTAGCCGTCGAGGTAAAACTAGCTGCTCCTAGGTTCCATTGAAATATAAGCAGATGCTACGAACTTGTGATAGTTATCTTGGTCAGTATGTTGATAATTCTTAGTTGTGTGTTTTAATGGATGCCACTAAAAAATAACTAGTCATTGGATTGGTTTGGTAATCCACAACTTCACCTACTGTCATTGTAAAATCATGGAAATATTTGGTTGTTTTTAATCATTTTCAGGCATGCAGTTGCTACGTCCACGTAACTGAATGGATTCTATAGTTAGTTTTGTAGTTTTCTGTAGACGAAAGTGTTGCATATGGATATATCAGCATGGAGAGGCATTCCAATTTTTTGTGTTTCATATATTCTCTTTTTTTATTCTTATGTGCATCCTAATTAAGGTGGACATTGTGCTGCTGTAAGAGGCCACGCAAGTAGTATGAGCTATTCACAGCCGAGTTGTATCAACTGTTGCAACCATATATGGCTATTATCTAGTAGAGATATTTGGCATGCTGTTTTTAAAATTTCATGACTGCATTTATTGTTCATAATCTGATCCATTGCGACTTGTCTGCAGTACATTCCTGGAACCAAGATGGTCTTCCCTGGGTTGAAGAAGCCGCAGGAGCGTGCTGATCTCATCGCCTACCTGAAGGAAGCAACCTCGTCTTAAAGCAAATGTGCTGCCAGTTTTTATCATGAGGAGACAATTCGTTTTACTTAATAAAGAGGTTTAGACAATTTGGGAACTACTGGTTGAACAAGATTCAATCCACGAGACAATTTGTCCTTTCTTTGTCATGGTGTCTTTTGAATGTCTAGGTGTTTTAGTGGAGCAAAACAGTGAATAACTTGGATCGCTCTTGTTCCATCTGCTGGAAAATCCCAGCGAGCATATTTTTTTACCACCGGGTGGTGGAACTGGAATGCACCCATTTTGAGTTGAGATCTTCAAACTTGATCCTTGCTTTCGACCGCAGTTGATACCTGTGTGTGTATTGCTGTAAGTATCGGTTGTTACACAAGGTTGTAGTTATCTTTAATTTCATTGCTTAGTGTCTCGAGCAGTAGTCAACAAACGGTGCTGCCGATTCTGGCAGAACTGCGATGAAAGTAGACTTACTTTGTCCCACTTGAACATGTGTCCGAGTCTTGTGCGTAAATAGATCGGAAAATGTTGTGCTGCCGATGCTGTTTGGCTGCACCTGGTCTTTGGTAAACTGTGATGGGAAAATGTTTTTTTTAAGCCTCTTATATTGAGTATAGCTGTAGTATTTGTTTATGTGCGTAAACATACACATCACCACACACTCACATCCACACTATTACATTTACAGACTTTAACTACACAGCTTGAAGATGCGTCTTTTTTGCGCACTCTCTGTAGCTCCACGCAAAAAAAGGCTACTTTCTTTGTTTTAAATTATAAATTATTTTAAGCTTTTTAAAATTTCTAAAATTATAAGTTATTTTTATTTCTCAAAAAAACTTTTTTTTAATATATTTTTACTCTACCTCCCTCTCAGTCTTTCAGAACATCCAGTCTTCGTCGCGCTGACCAATCAAGCCGAGGCTCGTCCTAGGTAAAATGTTTTGTTGTTCGTAGAGGTTGCAGACCTGGAAATATTCCTACGCAGTGCTCACGTGAATGAAATCATAGGTAATGTTGGTCTTACGTTCTATTAAGTACTATTATTTAAAATTAAAAGTGTAAATGCATGACGTCTCCGTGGTCGTGCCGGAGTGGTTATCGGGCATGACTAGAAATCATGTGGGCTTTGCCCGCGCAGGTTCGAATCCTGCCGACCACGTTTTTGCTCTTTTCTGCGTTATTGTACCGACGGCCCCGGAAACTGCGTCCCGCGCCCGAGGGGACAGCCTTTTCCTTCGTTTGAGGCCGCAGCGCTGCCTCTCCACTGGCCCGCCAAGTCAGGTCGCCGCTGATGGCGGTTGCGGGTCGCATCATTTCGGACCCCGATCCCCTTAATCGTCACTGACATGTAGGATACCACAGGCAGATGCCGCTCCTTACGCAGGTCCCGCTCCAAAAAAAAGCCTGATCCAAAACACTCCGCAAAAGCCCTTCGCCTTCCTCGAGGAATCGCCACCAAACCCCAAAGCAAGCGAATCCCCGGCCCCGCCTCAGCAGTCACCGCCCTGCATTGCGCTCCGGTTCCGTCTCCCTGGTCCGGTGGTCCCGGGTCCCTTTTCTCGCTACCGGCGGAGATGGGGAGGGGCAGGTCCCGCCGTGGGCGCGGTGGGAGTGGGAGCGCGAGCGGGAGGAAGCGCCCGCGGCGGGCCGCTGAGGTGGTTGAGGAGGCGGAGATGAGGGAGGACCTAACTGGGGACTACTGCTTCGCCTGTAAGGACGGCGGCGAGCTGCGCGTCTGCGATTTCAGGTGCGCTCGTGGCCGCTCGCCTCCAACCCCACTCGTCTCTTGCTAACGTTTGTTGGGGTTTAGTGTTGGCGCCTACTGAGTGAGCAACTTCCAGCAGTTTCGTCGTTTGTTTGGTCATGTGACAAAAACTCGTATGATTTGGTGAGAACCCCCGGAGAAAGCGCATGTTTGCACACGATGAGTGGTGCTAGCAGCATCTTCCCTTCTCCCGATTGAAACGGTACCCTTCTGCGGATGTGCCGATTTGGGGATGCTCATCGAGATTGTTGCATGTTATGCTCCATCTGTTTCAAAATATTTAAGCATTTCTAGGTTTAGTCAAAGTCAATCTTTTATCACATTAATCATTAATAATTTAGAATTAATAATAATGTTTTATCATATAAAAATGTACGGAGTTAGTAGTTCATTTGCTTATCTAACTGAGTTACTGACTTATGTCATGGTATCATGCCGATTTCACTCTTTCCAAAGATAGACCTTGTTTCATTGCTTTAGAACATTTTTGGCTTTCCCAAAAAAAGGCAACCATTTCAATACTTCTATTTCTTCCAGGAGCTGCAACAAAGCCTACCATCCTGACTGTGTGGGAAAAGATAGTGACTTCCTCACTTCAGATGATGAATTCATTTGTGGTGAGTATTCAGTTGTTGTTTCATTAATGCTCCTACGATACTATTGTTGAGAGTGAAAAAAAAAACAAATTCATTGATATTTGAAAAAAGTGCTTTGTCTTTTTTTTTTGGATAAATAAACGCTAGAGGCATATAAATCATTTGTTCTTTGTTCTGTTGAGCTAGTTCATCTAACTCTTGATGCTATGAATAATGATTGACACTATCCTTTTCAAAATATGGAAAGCATTGTTTTGGGAAGGGAAGAAGTATTATTTTTCAGGCAGCCGATTCAGTGAGTGAACACATAAATGAATGGAATGTTTGAAAAAAAGTGCTCCTGTTTTTTGTGGATTCTATTATCTGTTTTTCAATTTGCCCCCTGTACTGCCATAAATCATATCCTGAATATTGATGAAGAACTAAACATGGCAGAATGGCATACTTGCTTTATTTGCAAAGGGCGTTCATCCTTTTACTGCTTCTGTTGTCCGTTGCACGCCTTTTGCAAAGGTTGTGTAGCGCAAGCTGAGTTTGTCCCCGTGTTGAGGAAAACAAAAGGATTCTGCATCAACTGTTTAAGGCTGGCAATCATGATTGAGAAGAATGTTGATGTTGACTCTGATGGGGTAACTTGCTTAACCTCTGCAAAATTTCTAAACACTCTATTTTTACTTTCTTTCTAGCTTTTCTCTTCCATCATCTGAAATTATCTGACAATCTTCTGTGCTTGGAATGAAGTATTATTACCGTTTTAATAAGTTCTACACATCTTTCTTTTAAAGGCCCATTTTTGGACAATATAGTCGACTGTTTGTAATTTGTGAGTTGTGTATTATTTATTGCATTACTTATGTTGAGTTCTTTTTGTCTAAATTAATTTATTTTCGCATCCTTTTTGTGAGTGAAACTAGTGGCTATTATAAGGTACCTTATGATCAGCCAACTATGGTTTAATTGTTACATGTATCTGCATCATCTGGTTACCCCTTATAGTTGCTATGGTACTAATAATTGTTCCTTTGTACCTGCTGCGGGTTACTGGAAATTTTGATCAACTGGCCTTTTTCTTGCAGTGAATTTGCTTGGGTGATGTTCAGCTGTATATTACATGGTAGCAATATTTCTTTGTAGGATTAATCTACGATAGTTAGATTTTTTGTTTCAAGTCAAGGAAACCTGTAACATATTGATTTGTCTCATTTCTGTTTTTCTCCCTTTATGTGCATATAATAACAGTAGCAATTATGTGCTTCCTAGGAGAGGGCTGATTTCAGTGATAGGGAGACATATGAATTTTTATTCAAGGAGTACTGGAAGATAGTGAAGTATAAGGAAGGTTTGACACTGGATAAGCTTGAAGAAGCATATGCTTTTATGAAAAGAAGCCTAAACTGTAAAAAGGCTGATCTAGAAAACATACCTGATGAAGAGCGCAGTTCAGATAGTGATTTCTTGGGCATTAGCGATGATGGTGATGACGAGGCATGTTCCCCATCCTATTCAACTGGTGCATCAAAGAAAATAAAAGCCTATGCGAAGAAAGAGAAGTTAAAGAACAATGACAATGCCGATTGGGGTTCAGAAGCTCTCATCGAGTTTCTTTCATCCGTGGGAAAAGATACATCAAACTCTCTAGATCAGTTTGGTGCTGCCCAAGTTGTGAAGGAGTACATTCAAAAAAATGATCTTCTGCAAAAGGATAAGAAAATGCTCGTTGTATGTGATGAGAGGCTCAAGTCTTTGTTTAGGAAGTCTAAACTGAGGTATAATAGGATATGTAGCTTGTTAGAGAAGCATATTACTGCAAACGTGATATCAGAAGATGAAACCCTTGTTAGTTCTGAGGATAACAATGATTCAGATATGACAAAGAAAGCTCGTACAGTGAACCATGTGTCCAGTGCTCCAAAGCGTACTTCAGAAATAAACAAGAAATGTTTTGCTTCGCTTGTTCCTTATAACATTAAATTAATCTATCTGAAGAGATCTTTAGTCATGGATCTACTAAAGGAGCCAGATACATTTGAAAGTAAAGTTACTGGCTGTTTTGTTAGAGTAAAGAATGATCCCAAAGATTATTGTTTTCACATGCATGGAAAGTTGTACCAGCTTGGACAAGTAATAGGTAACACTCAGTTTTTGCATTCTTCATATGAACTTTCAGAATTTCTGTAGTTACTATGCCAGTATAAGTGCAATACTCCACTAGATGACTAAATCAATTTGTTATACTTGTTATTCTTTGCATTTCGTTCCATAATCAGTTTTGCCCTGTGAGTGAAAAAAGGAAATTTGTGATATTCACTATACTAGCCATCCATACTCTGTAGCTTTTAGCAGTCATATATTTATTTACTATCTGCATCATGTAAAACATATTTTTCAGGCGTTAGAAGATCCTCTGAGGAATACAAGATGAGGGACATATCTACTAATGTGCTTTTATGTATTTCGAACATGTATGATGTGAAAATTTCAATGTTGTCAAATGATGACTTCGAAGAGGTAGGATTAATTATGTTTTATGTGTTCTGGTTGCTTTTTCGTTGCAGGGTGTGAGTTTAAACTCATGCTTACAAGGTTGATATAATAATTACATGTGCTATTTGTTTCAAAAGAATAATTATTGTGTACTACTATGGAACTATATTGGTTATATGTTGCCATAGTTCTCATTAGCTATTTGGTACTATTTCCTTTCTTTATAGCTTTGAAACTTTTCGTAGATGCATATGCATGATAATATAAGATGTTTTCATTGTTGATAACAGGATGAGTGTATTGATCTTTGTCTCTTGGGTCAGAAAGGGTCCTTTAAAAGGCCTACTGTTGTAAGTTACTCTTTGTTCATGTTGTTTTTAACAAAATGTTGATGTTCTAGTATTATATTGTTGATAAAAGCAGCTAAGGTTCTAGTTTTCATGGGCACACTTAAACTGTAGCACTATGAGATATCAAAGAAAAATATGCAAACTGCTTAGCTTCTTGTAATGTAGAAAAGCATAAGTATATTTGGCAGAAAATTTCATTATGCCAGAAATACATCAGGAGCACGTATCATTTGGATAATTGTTGTGTTTGTTGCTATATGTCAAAAATGACCTTTAAAAATGCAGTAAAGACCTTCTATTCCCTCAGTTTCAAGATTTTAGTATTCCTAGGTTCCCTGAGGTAAAAACAGAATAGAAACAAAAAGATGATTTTGCCCCTCATAAAAGCTCCAACAAGCACTCCCTTTTTGCTCCTCTCCACAAGGTTGATGCTGTGAACCTCTTCCAACGCCGCCGCAGATCCATAGCCATCACCATCAGCGCCCGTCCGCCAGGCAACGCTCCCGCACCAGCTGCTTCTATCCACCGTGTATGCTCAACTGCTTCGGCACCAATATATGAGACACTGCACCCACCCATTACTCTGCACCCGAGTGTGGGACGATGGGGAAGACCACAGGTCATCATGCTAATCTAAAGGACAATGGCTGGTTGTCGCCGTCGAGATTCTGAAGCACATTTGTATTGATGTCTATTATGAGATCACAGGTGCAAGATCTGGTTATCACACTTCACTATGTGCCTTCAGAGTTTCATGTTTCAGGTTTCATGAAGCCACAGATGAGGGCACAACATGGCTACCTTCTATAGTACCCACCATGAGTTTGAGGGGGGATGGGGTTAGATGTAGTGTATTTCCCTCTAGTTGGAGGGTCTTTGTGCACATTGTAATGTGTATAAATTGCCCATTGGGCTTTGCAACAGAGATGTCCATTTGTAACATAATACATCTGTTAGACTGCACTAAACAATTCATGCATTTCCCCTATTTCCTGGTAAGTTAAGTGTGTGCTTATTCGTTTCCCTGTTATAGCAATGTTAAGACATATTTCTCATTACAAATCCATTGTTCTTTTTTTGTGGACAAGAATTAGCAGTTGTTCCCATCATATTATTTTCCTTGAGTAATAAATTTTTTGCAATGCTAGCTAATCGTGTTGTCTTTCACAGGCTGATCTAGAGGAGAAAGCAAAAAGTATACGTAGGGATATAATTGGTCATGTAAGCATGTTAGACGATCATATCTATTGTACATGTTATTTGATACAGTACAAAGTGTCACTGTTTTGAATGCCGACAAACACCTCTCTCTCTCTCTCTCTCAAGTGTCAACATCATTTTGCATCCCAGTTCACATAACTTGGCTATTGTGTTAAAATAATCTTTACTTTTGCTTCCCAGATATATTCTCAGATTCCCCTTCTGGTTCACATTAATTTTATTCGTTATAAATTGTAATCAAGTTGTCATTTTTTCTCCAGTGGATCGACAACGAACTTCAGA
>BCLH01000924.1:878-24856 GCA_001602315.1 Zoysia pacifica | reverse complement strand
TATTTTTGAAGTAAAGAACAAAAGTTGGGCATACTATATATATAGGGCGAATGGCATGAAACATGATGTCACTGAGCTGTTTATCTCAACGCCATTGCTTTTTTCCTGGGCCTTCAGTTGATTGAGTTGAATTAACCTTCAAAATGGGAACATTCACATGTCACTGAATTGTTATAACCGTCAAAAGAATGTACTGCATATTTTATTTGTTTTCAAATTATTATCGCTGTTGACTTATTAAATCAAATTTGATCATTCGTTTTATTTAAATAAGTTTGATAAATCATATATTTTATTATTAAAAATATTTGTTTAAGTTAATACAATATTTTGAATGATAAAATAAATTATAATAAAATATATATTCATCAAATTTATTTGAATAAAATAAATAATCAAAATTAATTTTGTAAATCAACGACGATAACTATTTGAGAATGAAGGAAGTTCACAGTATATAAGTAAAACATGATACGCAGCATACGCCCAGAACGGACGCTGGATGGAAACATGAATCTTCAATCACTAAATTTTCCTTTCACTCTTTTTGAATGAAATTTTCTTCCCAGTTAATGATACAGACTTTTCTCGCCTCCTCGTCGGATCTCCGTACATTCTCGCGAGGTCCTCCCGGGCCCACACTTTCGTCTTTGGCATCCGCCACAAGGTGTCGCGCCATTGACGCGCGCACGTTGGCAACAGCTGGGCCGCGTTTCCCAGCCCAAAACGGAACAACTTTCCATCTTGAGCCGCAATTCCAGTGGGCGGTGGGCCCCGAGGATGCCGCCTCACCGTTCCTGGCCGCGCCCTCGTCCAAGCTCCCTGACGTCAGCAGTGACTAAAGCCACTCGCGTCTGATGCCCTCCACGTGGCGTCATCAACGGTCGTAATAGCTCGCCGGCAAGCGGCGTGTACCCCGGGCGCTTTATATGGCTCGCGTGCCGCACGGCGCATGGTTTCAAACTTCCCCGCCTCGCGCAGCCGCGCAGTACTACTAGGATTGTATAGCTGATCATTGATTTGAGTCAGTGGTAGTTTGGGATCGCCTCGCCGCAGGCCGGAGGCCGGAGTAGAAGAAAGTGAGCGAGGAGATGAGCGGCGGCAGAGGAGCGGCGGCGCATGACCAGACTCACCAGGACCTGCAGCTGCCGCCTGGGTTCCGGTTCCACCCGACGGACGAGGAGTTGGTGATGCACTACCTCTGCCGGCGGTGCGCCGGGCTTCCCATCTCCGTGCCCATCATCGCCGAGATCGACCTCTACAAGTACGACCCATGGCAGCTCCCAGGTAAGACCCTCCGTTTCCGTTCCATGTCTGTACAGCTGACAAGTACTTCTACAGCTTAGCTCTGCCTCGTGTACAGTGGCAGAACTAAGTAACTGATCGTGTACTTTGTAATACTACTCCATTTAGGAATGGCGCTGTACGGCGAGAAGGAATGGTACTTCTTCTCCCCGCGCGACCGCAAGTACCCGAACGGGTCGCGGCCGAACCGCGCCGCCGGGACGGGGTACTGGAAGGCCACGGGCGCCGACAAGGCGGTGGGCATGCCCAAGCCGGTGGCCATCAAGAAGGCGCTCGTCTTCTACGCCGGCAAGGCGCCCAAGGGCGACAAGACCAACTGGATCATGCACGAGTACCGCCTCGCCGGCGTCGACCGCTCCGCACGCAAGAAGAACAACAGCCTCAGGGTATGTGTCTCCGAATTACCCGTCTCTGTAAAAATTCTCGCGTGCTTTAATCAAGTAGGAGTAGCAGTAGAATTGTTCCTCATTTTTTCCGATTGATTTCGCCCGCGTGTGAACGGGGGAAGATGCCGTCGCCGTGCGTCATCTCCCCTCCAGTGCCAATTATTTCTCGAGCTTTCTGCGAGCTTGTGACAGCGAGTCGAAAAAGACGCGTCAATAATACCTTCGGATTTTCGTTGATAGAATCGTACTAGCTACCGCTGTACTGCATAATTGTTCCACTTTTTCGGAGGATAGATAGATATGGTGATAATACGGCCATGATTTGAAACATTTCTTTGTTAAACAATCGGTTTGGTTTCTTGCAGCTGGATGATTGGGTGCTGTGCCGGATCTACAACAAGAAGAGCGCGTCGGAGAAGCCGGGCGGCGTGTGGGACCACGCCGGCGCCGCCGAGAGCACCCAGGCGGAGGAGGTCCACTCGCCGCCTGAGCAGAAACCCGAGGTCCTGCGCCCTCCTCCTCTTCCGGCCGCGGGGTACGCGCCGCCGCCGTTCCCGGAGCTGGCGGCGTACCACG
This sequence comes from Zoysia pacifica, assembly GCA_001602315.1. Taxonomy (NCBI): domain Eukaryota; kingdom Viridiplantae; phylum Streptophyta; class Magnoliopsida; order Poales; family Poaceae; genus Zoysia; species Zoysia pacifica. The sequence continues at coordinate 22,589 of BCLH01000924.1, read as the reverse complement.
AGGTGCGGCCCTCCGACTCGATGCCGCGGGCGCACGGGACGGACTCGAGCTGCTCGGGGCAGCAGCACGCTCTGGCGACCGCGACGTCGGCGGAGCGGCCGGAGGTGCAGAGCCAGCCCAAGATCGCCCAGTGGGAGCGCACGTTCGCGTCCGCCGCGCCGGGCGTGAACCCCGCCGGGTCGATGCTCGGCCCCGCGGCCGGGATGTCCGCCGGCGACCCGCTGCTGAACGACATCCTCACGTACTGGGGCGACAGGCCGTTCTGAGTGAGCAGTGGCCGCGTGCGTGCGCGAGCGAATCGTGTTTTGGATCTTCGGGATTATTGGCCGCTGGATGGATGGATGTTTCTAGCAATATGGACGCCAGCGACGAGGCGGCAGGAGCAGCAGGAGCGCTAGTTGCAGCAAAATTGAAAGAAAACCCTGTATATGCGATTGATTAATTTGGTGCTGGGTTCGGTTACTTATTATTTACTTAATTAATTCAAAAAGATCCATCTATTGGTTAAGAACATGGTGTGCAATGCATATATCTGTCTACCTAGCTCGAGTATTGCTAGCATCTCGTAGAGCATTATTGACGCCGAGTGAGTAATGCATCGTCCAATGGTCCTGTTCAGCAAACCGTCGATCCCAGCTGCCAGCACCACGCGGATCCGTCCGTGTGCATGCTCGCGGTGTTCCACGCCGATCTCTCTGTGACCCGCACGGTCGCCGACGCAGATACGCAGCGCGCGTGCTCGGCGACACATGGAGCGACGCCGGCCGCGCGGCGTTCCCCGCGCAGGTTGGGCCTGGCGGGTGTGAAAGGGGTCCATCATCCATGGCGTTTCGGGAGCGAGCGGCGACCCCGTGGCGCCTCCGCTCGCCGCCTCGACCGCGAACTGACGAGAGCGCGTGATCTATCCGTCCTCCGTACGTGGCACGGACGGGCGCGCGGACGACCTCCCCCGTGAGGCGACGCCGCCGGGCGTGTACGTGTGCGTTCGCGGGCAGGCACCGGTGGTCGTCGAGTAGGCGTAGCATATTCCAAGTTCCAAAAAGCTCGGTCAATCAGCACGTGCACGTATTACCGATCCCGCCGCTAAACGGAAGCGTGGGGACTTGACGAGACGTGCCGTACGGCTGCGGACTCTGATCCGGGGACGCGTGGGGCGTGCGCGCGCCGTCGAGTGCTTTCCAGTCCACGCCGTCCGTGCGCGGCCTAAAACAAGGACCGCCGCCACGTCGCGTTCCTCGCGCGCGCGCGTCATTGGCTGCGGGGTCGATGTGCGCTGGAACATTCTCCTTCAGGAACTCTGTGGTCAGACGGAAGGAAACTACTGGAGGCGACTTGGTGGCGACGGCTAGAAAAGCAAAGAAAATGAATATTCCACCGCTACAAAAGCGGAGAGGGGTTGGGCTCCGATTTGGGCCGGCGCTTCACCTTAGTGCCCCAATGTGCAATATTATTCCTTCCCATGTTTGTAAACAATCACATTATACTACTCTGCAAATATGAGTGTATCTCAATTGATTAGATTTCTTGTGGTGTGATATAACCATCCTGGTTTAAATCTCAGATTATGTATGTATGTTACATTTACAGCTAATTATGCTTTTAGTGGTAGGTGACAACCTGTCGATTGCGAGACCACGGTGGTTACTATAGTGATGTCCAAATGTGGTTATCATACTGCTGTCCAAATGGACCGTGCCTGATGGGGCTGGCGTGAAGCATGGGAAAAACAGCCTGACCTAAGCATGACACAGCCCATTGCTATCCAGGCACGTTGCCGACCTCACATCTCGAGCCGTGCTTGGTTTCATCGGGCTAATTATTACTCTGTCTGTCACTAAATATTAGGGATTTTAAATTTTTAATAATGCTTGCAATAGTAAACTACTCATATAGTAAAAGACTAGATGTTATAATGTTTAGAGTTTTATTTAATCAGATTTAATAGTTAAAAATAGAGAGATATTTAAGTTAAAGATAATAAAACAGTGGATTCGATATCAATTTTTAAAATTCAATGGTTGAAATTAATCGAGAAGGGAAAGGTACTTCTAAGTACTTTTCAAGTACGTAACACGTCTTGTAAAAGAAGTGCATACATAAATATTAATACATTATATAAACAACCCAGCCGTGCATGATTGACAGCTAATTATTATGGCACTGTAGAAGGATATGCTAAGCGTCCACTTGTGGGTTGTTTGCTGAGCTCTGGGAAGTCGACGACGGGCCGCCGAGCCAGCTTGTCAGGGCGTCGAGCGTGCGGTCGTCGGCGCGGTAGTGTCGCTGCGTGAAGCGCGCGAGGTCGGCCCACGTGAAATCCGGGTACCGCCGGCGCGGGCGCGCGAGGCGCGGCGGCGGGCGCACCACGCGGTCGCCGCGCGGGCAGAGAAAGAAGGCCAGCGATCGGCGCGGCCGCTCCCGGTGCACCACCGCGCGGTGGAGGCAGCTCTTGTACCGCCCGTTCGACAGCGCCTGCATTGCATGCGAACGTCGTCACCATTGCAAACAAAATTCCAATAATCATACTAGTATGAAAGAATAAGGGATGTCTATAAAACCGTGAAACTATAATCTAAGAGCTACTTAACTCTCTAATCTTTAAAATCAGTGTTTTAACTCTCTAACAATTTTAATACCGTCTAATTCACCATGATGAAAACAGTTTTACCACTATAATAGTTTGACGTGATTGTCTTACACAATAGACCTATTTACCATAGACATACAAATCCACGTATAAAAAAAGGCGAACCATCTCGGTCCCTGCGTTGACTTTCTTCCTCAGTCTCCTCGGTTTCTTCTCTGCACCGGGCGATCTAGGGTGTGTTTGGATTGATGCATTTGAGAACTTTACCAAACTTTGGTTAGCCTTTAAAATTTGGCACTTGTTTGCTTTTTGATCATGTTTTGGACTATCAACGAAAAATTGGCAACGCCAACGAAAACCGATGACCAACGCGGGCGTCCACGCGGGCGAAAAAATGCTCGCCCTCGTTTCCTCTGACGTTGCCAAAGTTGCCGGTGATGATGTGACAAATATTCAACCGCTACACGAGTTTCAAAGCTTTTGGATTAAAACACTTTGAAAACATTATATCTCCTTAACGGTATATCTGATTTATAATCTATTTTCATTATTATACTCCTTCTAATTAAATCTACGAAACAAAATATCACTCGACTATATTTTAATATTTAAATATTATAATGATTTATAGATTTTACATGTCATACTAATATCATTACCAAATTTTGATATAGTTACAATTCAAACATTTTTTTTAATTTACCAACAATTTAGTAAAGTTACAAACTAAATAATATTTTATTAACCTCGTTTTAACAAAGCCCGTGATTTAATGACTCCAAAATTTAATAAAGCTTTCTATATGTAATAAACCAAACAGCCCCTAGTTCTCTTCCATACCGCGCGCGATGGCAGCCAGGTAACGCACGAAGCGGCGTCCATCTCGGCGTCCGCGCTCGGGGCTGGGACCTTGCTGAGTCGTGAGTGGCAGAGCAGGGCTGGGGCAGTTGAGGCCGTGCTTGGCAGAGCAGGGCGGGGGGCAGCTAAGCGTGGGGTAGAGTGCAGCTAACGCGCGGCTGGTTGTGCGAGGCTCGGTGCAACCTTGGTGGCGTGGCTGTCCAGGTGAGTTTTTTTTTCTTTTTGTGTTCTTTGGTTTCTATTTGTAGCGATTCTATTTTTTTGTTTTCTAGAGAAAACAAACATGTGTTTTTTATTAGGGAATATCATAGAGTAATGTGAAAATAATGTTATATAATGTGAGAATAATGTTATATAATGTGAGATTAATGGCATCTTTGTTTTCATTTTGCTTTAGGGAATGGATCCTCTAGGATTTCTTGCAATAAGGTTTCATTATGGTGGAGTGGCTGACATTTATGTTGAAGACATAGTTGTTCTAGAAAAGAAAGATAGTGACTGGGATTTGAAGACGGATGAATTAGAAAAAGATACTGATGATGAAGCGAATGATGAAGTAGAGAAGAAAATTTTGTCGATGCCTGTTGCTAGTGAGCCTTTAATGAAAGATAATTGGGAGCTCTGACAAATCACATTCTGATTTTCAACCAAAAGAAGTTAATAGTTTCAGAGAAGACGAAGAAACAGAGCAGCTGAGGATGTTTGCAAAGCAAGTGAAGGATGGCATGAGGGCCAAGAAGCTAGGACACAACAGAGGTCAAGTATTGATCCTTACAGATGCAATAGTGCCTGAATTTGATAATTTGCATGATAAGATGGCAAAGCACTAAGAACAGATTTGATACTAATGCCCTAATCCCTGCTTTTGCTCTTGGTATGGCATTTAGATGTAGTAAGTAATTTAAGAAGGCACTCATCAAGTATGGCTTGGTAACTCATAAGCATCTTTTGTTTCTAAAGGATGAGAAGAACAAGGTTCAATCCATTTGCTCTTGGAAAAATTGTAAGTGGATGATATATGGGTCTGAGACAAGCAGATTTGCACCCGCTCAAAGTCAAGACGCCAATACAAGAGGGCAGCAACCAAAGACAGCGCCAAGTCAAAACCAACAGGTCAACTCCACTAGGCAAGTGTCAATGACAACAAGAGGAAGAAATAATCATGAGGCCAGTTCTAGTCAACAGGTCCTAACTCGGGCTCGGGAACAAAATCAGCACGCTAGACGTAGAGGTGGATGGTGTGGTTCTTCTCGACTTGCTAATCTCTTCTTTGGAGACAACTTTCCTTGAAGATACTGCATATTCAGACTACTATTATTTTGTTAAACTCCATATTCAGTTGCTTTTGTGTAGACTTAAGATAGAATGTGATAAATTGTGATGCTATCTGCCATGCAAAATTGATATTTTGTATGTCATATATGGGTATACTTTGGGAGCAAATCATTTTGTATGTGTGAAATGGTATGCTTATATATAGTTAATCCAATGATCTGGTCTATTAATGTCTATGCTTATGTGGTCAAAGAATTTATATCTATATGGTACTCTAATACTGTCTGTAAGTCACTTATTATGCAGCGTTCAATAGTTTGTAATGTCAGCTTTTAATAGTTTGTAATGTCAGTTTATTTCAACCGTATTGGATAGTCTAAATATAATCGTATATAGCAAGACAGCCACATCAGACTGCCATGGCAAAACAGCTCAAGGAGGTTAATTAAACGGTATTAAAAATATTGGAGTTAAAATACTGATTTTAAAAGTGAAAGTGTTAAGTAGGCACTAGATCATAGTTTGACGGTTATGTAGGCTTATCTTAAATAATAATGATTTCATCATCATTGCATCGATGCTCAAGGAAAGGAGGGTTTTCGTCGTCTGCTTTCCTGTCCCAGGTACGGAGCGATGGACACCCTGGATGGATGGATGGAACTGTGGAGAAATGCCAAGACTAGAACTGGACAAACGAAACGAGACTAGGCCCTAGGATACTGATGAAGACGGGACGTGAGTCGATCGATCACGCGCGCGCACCTGCGACGAGGCCAGTCCGCCGACAAGTACGCCCGCGTCGACGTCGGCCACTCACAAACTCAGACGGCAGAGCCATATCCTCGCCGGAACGAGGAAAACGACACTTTGTACCGGGGCGCGGGGACCGGCGGTCGACACCTCCACCGCCTGCGCCCGTGTGTCCTTGCTTGGTTAGCTACCGTCCAAAGCAGACAAACGTCCAAGCAGGCCAAAAGAGAGAGAACCGTGTAGCCACTTTCAGTCTCCTTCTGGATCGATGGATCCATCGAAGGAAGGAGACGAGTAACTGCGCCTGCTGCAGGTCTGCTTGAAGCTTTATTTGTTCTCAAGATTTTGCATGCAGACGACTAGCTTTCGGCGGATATAAGAGTTCATACGGCAGATATAGTATTTGGCGATCTAAGTGCCATATCTAGAGGTTTCATACTACGAGATATTAATGGTAAGGCTAGCTGGATTTTCAAATTTGAGCAAGATCTGATAAGAAATTGAGTCTGTATATGACATGTAAGGTAAGGGGCTCAGAAAGCATAACAACTATTCTCTCCATCCTATTTTATAAATCATTTTAGGCTCTGTCCTATTTTATAAATCATTTAGATCTAAAGATGAGAAAGAGAGAAATAGAGTGAAGACATATTGAAAAGAAAAAAAATATCTCAAAAAGTGAGAATAATTTATAATTTAAGAAAAATTAAAGAGCTCAGAATAACTTATAATTTATGATGGAGAGAGTACAATGTAAGCATTTGAAGCATTCAATTTTTTTCACACGTTGTAAGCATTTCTAGGTAGTATATACTATGACTAAATCTGGTAGGTTTATGGCCATGGCGAAGCTAGAAGTAGAACACATGTGGGGCCAATTAACCAAAGCACCAAATCCTAATTAATAAAGTTATGATATGTAAATATTTTAGAGCTTGTGAGGATTTAATTCGAATTTCAATAGCAAAAGCAAGTAAATTTACTTATAGATTGTGCTTTAGACATTGTCCACTTGTGTTCAAATGCCAAGTTCTCCACACAAAAAAAAAAAAACTTGAACCAAGCTGGGGCCATGGCCCCTCTGGCCCAGCTGTGGCTCCGCCACTAGTTGGTGGGTGGATGGATGAGGAATTGATGAGTTAAAGTTTAGATCAAGAGTCCATGTTTTCTATTTTTGCGATTCTAAGAATCCTTACCTTGTGGGACGAAGGGAGCAACTAAAAAATCCGCAGCATGTGTGGCCTCAAAAAAGTATAACAACAAATACAACACGCCCTATGTTGTTTTGTCACGAGAAATTGGTGAATGTGATTTGTAATTAAAGCCAGAGTTAGGGATAGCAAACATCAGAGGTAACTCTTAAAACAGTTATAATAAGCCATTTCATCAGTATAGGTCAGGTTATCTTAAGTTTTTATGTCAGGCTACTATACCAAGCACAAGACTTAAAAAGTTGGTTAAGAGCATCAATAGATTGGTTTAAGGTAGCGAGGGAAAACCCTAGATCTAAACCATATGGTGAGACTCAGAGGTTTTGTTAGCTTAAAAGTTTAGTATCTACATGCAAGCTTGCATAATATGGCTGGGTGATGCCATGGTAACTATAACTAAAAAAAGGTGAAAAAAAATGCAGTCTGGTGCATTTAGCTTCCATTTGGTTCCTTTTTGTACGTATTTTTCTGTTTTTCTACCAGAGCATATTTCTTTGACGTACCCGAATAGATAACTATAGTTTTCTCAACTTAATTTTCGAACTGGTGAGGATGACTGGTACAAGAAGGATGAAATTGATGGCACGGAACCAAAATTGTCCATGCATTTCGATGCCGACAAACACTTTGGTACTTGCAAAGGACGATATTGACACATACTGTGACGCTTATGTTTTCAAACATGCATCTTTTTCTGTTAGTAAAAGAGATTGAAAATATTTCACGGTGAATCTGCCGATGTCATCAATCTAGTTTACAATACTTCCTCTGGTATAAAAAGGAAGTCAATTTAGATAATATTTTGGTCAAATATTAGAAATATAAATAATAAATAATTTGTTAAGTTTAGAAATGATATAAAAATCATATGATTTAATTTATCTAAAAACTACTTCCATAAAAGCATACATATGTCACTTTTTAATAAATAGTTTATAGAAAATAAGATTTAAAGTTATGTTTTGAAGATTATATCGTCCAAAATAATTTACTTTTTGAAACCGGATGGATTATAAATTTTGCATCATTCCATTGAGATTATTGTCGTACTATATTTAGTATGAGCAGCTAGCGAGAAAGTGATTCGGACGACCGGAACACAGATCGAACCCCGCCATGACGTCACGTGACTATTGACTTCCACGACGGCGTGGCAAAAAATCGTGAACAGAGTAATGAGAAACTGAATGTTTCCATGCAATTGGATGAGAGAACAGTGTCAGTATGTGTACCATGAATGTGTCCCCGATGTTGACGACGAGCGCGCCGGGCTTTGGCCGCACGGGCCGCCACTCGCCCTCGACGAGCACCTGGAGCCCGTCCACGGCGTCGTCCTGAAGCAGGAGGGTGAGGGCCGTCGGATCGCAGTGGGGCCCCGTTCCCAACGTCCTCTCTGGCTCCGGGCACGGCGGGTAGTAGTTGCACCTCATGTTGGAGCAGCCGTCGGTGAAGAAGTCCCTGTAGTAGCTCCTTCCCACTCCCAGACTCAGACCCAGCACCTCCATGATAGCCAGCGACACCTCCTTCATCGATTGGCAGTAGGCTTGGAAAACCTCCCTGCTCGGTCATTGCTCATCACTCATTAGTGCAAAAAGGTTAAAAAGCACAGCTGGTCAGTCGAGATAATGTGTGTCCATATGTACGTGCATCGTGTTTTACGGTTTTACCCTAGGGGTTTGAAGTCGTCGCCCATGGTCGAGGTGAAGTAATCCACGACGACGTCTGTGGGGTGGTCACGGTAGCCAAAGGACAGCGTCTCCTTCCAGGGTAGCTTGTTGGTAAAGCGGTCAGCGTGCGCGGCCGTGTAGCCGGACAACTCCCCGGCGGCGCGGCGGGCCCGCTGCTTCGTGGCGAGCGGCAAACGGAAGAACCCACCCGCGCTGTCGAGCGCGGCGCGCGCCAGCGCCGGGTCCAGGCCGTGCCCAGTCACCTGGAAGAACCCGTGGCTCGCGCACGCCGACGCGACCTGCTCGACGGCTCGGCGCAGCGCGACGGCGCCGCCGCGCATGGCCGCGCCGATGTCGACCACGGTCGCGTCCAGCTCCGTGTCCGACGACGGCAGCGCGTCGGCGCGGGGCCACACGAACGGGTCCGGGATCGTTGGCTGGCGCCAGACGTCCACGACGTCGCCGTCGGTCTCGTCGGCAGGAGCGACGACGGGGAGGAACACACGACGGCCGAGCTCCATGATGTTCGCAAGTTGCGGACAATGAGGCGAGTGGTTTTGGCAAATCTGAGAATGAGATCGAGAAAGCGGCACTGGCCAGTCCCTAAAAGGAAAAGGAAAAGAAAATTTCATTCGCCGGAGTGAGACTGTAGAGTCGAGAGGGACAGACAAGAGGACAAAAGGAACAGAGCGAGAAATATTTGGATGGAATCAGCTAACTGGACCCGATATCTTGGTGTGGGCGCACGGGCCCAACAGAGTACGCACGTTCCGCGCTGCCGTGAACCATGTACCCAGGTCGTGCGATGTGGCAAACCTCCAACAAACGACATGCCACAAACGACGCGATATTCGCCTATCGACCCCTCATGTTTTTGGTACCATCAGATTGAAATCCAAAGAGCCTCATGTTCCCTCTTTCTCGCAACTATGGTCATCTCCAATGAAAGCTCCAATATTTTTTATATCTCCATATAAGAGTGCCCCTATATAGGTTTAGACCTCAACTTTAGTACATGCTCTAAACATTCTCTCAATTTCTCAAAAAAACATTCTCTCAAATCTCATTCCCTAGATCAACTGGTCCTGCATGTTAGTACTTTTCATTTAAAATGGTGCACTGGTAGTCGAATGGCGAAGCGTGGGCAGGTGGGCGGCACACGTGCCGGCATTGGGCGGAGAGCGGCGTGTGAACTATGTTGGATGGGCAAACGGCCAGCGGTGGCGCGGGTGCGTGAGCGGGAGGTGCCAACGTGTATGTAGTGTCCTCCTACATGTGAGAGATCATGGCTCCTGCATATATAGCCCTAAACTTTTGAGAGTTGGATGAGGGAATCGTTAAAGAAGTTTTTGAAATATGATATAAGAGGTTGCATAGGGAGCTCATGGGAGATGTCCTAACTACTCCTTTGTTGTTTTTTTTTTGCTGTTAATGTTGTTTTGTGCAAATTAGAGGGAGTAGGTGGGCAAAGGTTACCCTGAACAATTACATTCCAACCATGGCATTGCTTTTATCTACATATCGATTGTTACCATAACAACCTTATCATATGAGCACTACAATTAATTATCTGTTTACTATGTAGTTTATGTTGGAAATAAGTGCATTTTAGCGATGATTAAATTAATTCTAGTAATTAAGAAAAGATTAAATATATCGAGATCCAGAATACTACTAATGATGCATACTAGCACTACGATTCAAATTTGTCCAAGCAATCGTGCTCCCTCCAGTGTCCGTAACAGAATGCACATAAATAATAGAAATAGAGAGGCACGTCATTCTTACAGTGAGGTTGTCAGCGCAAATAGTAGACGAAGTAGACCGTTGATGTAGATGCCGCATATGACCAGCGGTGAAGAGAAAGCAGTCAGACGGCGCTGAAGGGGAAGCAGACGAACAGCGAGCAATTGCAAATGCGCTTCCAAAAAACTTATACGGCCTCTACCCCGTGCAGTGACACGAGAGGACGTGGGTTTCAGAGACCTGCTCTCCTGGCGCCGATGGCCCATCGGCGACGGGTGAGGAAAACAGAGCAGCGCAGCACTCACAGAAGAGAAAAATGAGAGAATGGTTATGTGTTCTGGACGACGTCTCGCTCCTCTATTTATACACAAAAGCGTCCATGTATATAGTAACCAGACTGCCATGTATAACACAATATATATGGTAACCACCTTACTATTTATATGAATATGTTGACTATCATTTATACGAATATGGTAACCAGTCTGCCATCACAAAAATAATTGCTTACCAAGAATCGATAAGCGCAATATTCTCTTTCCATACATGAGGGAGGCCCTTTGAGATTTATGGAATGTTATTTGAAAAAAAATCTAAATATTCTAACAATTCCCCACCAGATCCCAGAGGCACGCTTCAAATAATCTCTGTACTAAAATACTGTTAATATACCAATTTTTTCAGTGAAGTTTAAGGTTGAACATCCACCTAAAACCCCAAGCTACACTCATCCACGACTGCGCAATGGACTAAGCCTTGAATTGATAGTTTGGTGTGAACAAATTTCACCTGAGATCTTACTAGTATTTGGCTGCCAAGTGTCAATTTCGCGAGTGGAGCTTATAAGTCATACTCCTGTCTCACTTCATACCCAAATCTTACAAACTGTGACTAGTAGTTAGACTCACATAGGTGTGTTCTTACAAGAATACTCCGTAGAATAGTATTTCGCTATAAAAGCCTCAGACACATTAGGACAAAAGTCCTCCTGCCTTACAGAAATGATAGTACTGCATCTTCAATGGAGTGGGTTAGTAATAGGTTGTACTCTCCCGTCAACCAACAGTTTGTTCTTCGATGTATTATCAATCACAGTGCATGATAATCTCTTAGTAAAAAGATCTGCCATGTTCTTAGCTGTATCAATATATTCCACAGCTATTACTCTGGAGCTTCTCAGTTTTCTAACAGACTTCAATCCGTGCTTCACATATTTGTTGGACTTCATATTATCTTGACTATTACTCACATTCGTAATGACTGTTTGATTATCACAGTTTATGAGAATAGCTAGATTGGTTTTTCAACTACAGATAATTTCATCAACAATTCTCTCAACCACTCAGCCTCAGTACAAGCTGTGTCCAGAGCCGTAAGCTCTACCTCTATGGTGGATTTCGTAAGAATCTTCTGTTTACAGGATCACTATGAGTCATCACCATCACCTAAAGTAAAAACATATTCACTAGTGGTCTTTAGCTCATTGGCATCTGTAATCCAATTTGAATCACTATATCCTTCGAGTACACTAGGATACCCTAAATAGTGAATTCTATAACTCACTGCACTTCTTAAATAATGCAACAGTCGATCAGTCTCATGCCAATGATCATCTCCAGGATTAGATGTAAATCTCCTCAGTTTGCCCACAGCAAATAAGATGTCAGGGTGAGTTGCGCTAGCTAGATACATCAGTGACTCAATGATTTGGGAATATCTCAATTGATCTTTTCTTAGTCCTCGGTTCTTTTAAAGTATTAGACTAGGATCATAAGAAGTTAGAGAAGGTTTGCTGTTTATGTAGCCAAAGCGGCTCAATACCTTTTCCATATAATGATATTGCAACAGAGCAATTCCATTCTCTCCTTTGTTTAGTTTAATATTAAGGATCACATTCGTTTCACCAAAATTCTTCATGTCAAAATTTTGGGATAAGAATGATTTTACATCATTTATCTCATCGATACCTGTCCCAAAAATAAGTATGTCATTGATATACAAACATAAAATTACTCCTTTACCCTCACCATGAAAGTAATATACACAAGTATCGGCTTCATTCACTGTAAACCCAGCAGAGGTTAAAGTTTTGTCAAATTTCTCATGCCACTACTTGGGTGTTTGCTTTAAGTCATACAAAGATTTAAGTAACCTACACACCTTGCTCTCTTGTCCTGGTACTATAAATCTATTAGGCTGATCCATATACATCTCCTCATCTAGTTCTCCATTAAGAAAAGTTGTCTTCATATCCATCTGATGAACGAAAAGACCATGTGGGTAGCCAGGGATAATAGTATCCGGATGGTAGTCATCCTAGTAACTGGTGAGTAAGTATCAAAGAAATCTTTGCCTTTTTTTTGAGTGTATCCTTTAGCCACAAGCATTGTCTTGTACTTTTCAATAGTAACATTAAGTCTTAGCTTCTTTTTAAACACTCACTTGCATCTCACTGGCTTAAAACCAAGTGGTCGATCTGTTACTTTCCACGTCTCAATGGCAGTGGTGGAGTCCATCTCACTACGGATAGCATCCTTTCAGTATTCTGCATCAAGCGATGAATATGCCTCTGAGATGGTTGTGGAAGTATCATTCACAAGGTACACATGAAGTTATCACCAAAGGATTTTGCAATTCTCTATCTCTTGCTCCTTCGAAGAGCTTCTTCACTATCATCCTTCTCAATTTTATGCAGGTGCTCAAATGACTTAATCATAGGTATGGGTTCAGAAGTAAAATCAAATGATGAACTAGATGGAGAATATGCATCTTTCAGTGGAAAAATATTTTCAAAGAAAGTGACATTACGAGAATCCAAAAATGAATCAAATAAAACATCAGGCGTTTCAAATTTTATTACTAAAGGCTTATACCGTGTTGTGATGTGCATATCCTAAGATGATGCAATCGATTGTTTTAGATCCAAGCTTGCGCTTCTTATTTATTGGTATGTTAACCATGGCCAAACAACCCCAAGTGCGCAAGTAATGAAGTAAAGGTTTCCTTCTCTTCCATCCTTCATAAGGAGTAACTTCATTGTTCTTAGTAGGAACTCTATTCAAAACGTGACAAGCTGTGAAAATAGCCTCCCTCCACCATGCCTTAGATCGGACGTTCTCAACATGGCATTCACCAAGTCCATTAACGTTCAGTTCTTTCTTTCGGCAACTCCATTCATCGGATTGAGGTGAATAGGGAAGTGTTCGTTCATGAATTATTCTATTCTCTGAACAGAAAAGATCAAACTCATTGGAAAAGCATTCCCCACCACGATCAGACCTAACTCATTTTGTTTTTCTTTTTAGTTGATTCTACACCTCAGCTTTATAAGTCTTAAAACATTCTAACGTCTCATCTTTAGTTTTTTATAAGTCTTAAAACATTCTAATGTCTCATCTTTAGTTTTTAGAAGAAACACATAACATATCTAGTCGCATCATCAATTAAAGTCATAAAGTATTTTTTCCCTCCTTTTTTCAACACACCATTTATCTCATAGATATCAGAATGAATGAGTTCTAATAATGTCGAGTTTCTCTCGTCTACAGCTTTATGAGGCTTACGAGGTTGTTTTGCTTGCACACAAGCTTGACATTTAGAACCTTTGACAGTAGGTAACTTTGAAATTAAACTCATACTGAATAGCTGCAACATACAACCAAAGTTAATATGACACAAACGAGAATGCCATATATCAGCCTCAGAATTGTTTGAATCATACATATAGTTCACAACTTTATTTGAGAAATCTGATAGAGAAAAGCGGAACAAGTCTCCGCTATCATAGCCTTTGCCACTGACTTGACCAAATCTCGAGTATTCGACTCAAAGACCAGCTTGAATCCATCTTGACAGAGAAGAGATCCACTAACGAGATTTTTGTTTATTGAGGAGGCATGCTGCACGTTCTTCAATCGCACGATCTTTTTCGAAGTAAACTTCAGATCGACCGAACCGACATCAAGAACAGGAGCATGCGAGCCGTTCTCTATCATGACTATTGAACCTCGCACGGTCTGGTAAGATGAAGACATGGATATATCCGAACAAAAGTGAATATTGACTCGTGTCTATCCACCAGTCATTAGATTGATAAACAGATAAAACACTAGATAAATTACTATACCCAGAGCCTCCATTGGATTCACCAATGGTCACGTTGGAAGACTTCTGCCTTTTCTGATTGTTCTTGCCTTTGTGGTTATGACACTTTTTGGCAAAGTGTCCATTCTCACCACACACAAAGTAGATAATCTCATTCATGTTCATCTTCTTTTTGAATTGAGTAGTTTGTACAGCCTTTTCTTTTTCCTTCTAGTTCTTGCTACCAGCGTGCTGCGTCACATTGGTGATGGACTGCCCTTTAGCTGCTTTTTTGGCAAAGTGTCCATTCTCACCGCACACAAAGCAAATAATCTCATTCATGTTCATCTTCTTTTTGAATTGAGTAGTCTGATTTCTTTTTCCTTCTAGTTCTTGCTACCAGCGTGCTGCGTCACATTGGTGATGGACTACCCTTTAGCTGCTTTTTTGGCAAAGTGTCCATTCTCACCGCACACAAAGCAAATAATCTCATTCATGTTCATCTTCTTTTTGAATTGAGTAGTCTGATTTCTTTTTCCTTCTAGTTCTTGCTACCAGCGTGCTGCGTCACATTGGTGATGGACTGCCCTTTAGCTGCTCTTGGTGGAGCATCTCTTGCCTGAGCTTTCTTTTCAACATCAAGACCAGCAAACAAATCTTCAACAGCAATATTTTATCTCTTATGTTTCAAAGATGTGGCATAGTTCCTCTATGACGAACGTAATTTGGCAATAATACCCCCTGCCACAAACTTGTCATGCAACTGACATCCAATCTATTCGAGCTCCCTCACAATGAGTTAGAGTTCATAGACCTGCTCCACGACAGAATGGTTATCCACCATTTTGAAGTTATGGTACTGCTCTATGATATAAGCTTACGTCTAGCATCTGAGGCTGAGAACTTATGTTTAAGTGCCTCCCACAATTCTATGGCACTCTTAATGTGCATGTACACATCGCACAACTGGTCAATGAGAACACTAAGGACGCATCCGACGAAAATCGTCATAGTCGCGGTAAATTCTTGCACCTCTTTCTCACTTGCAAGAGGAAGTGTAGGAGGATTACCCACGACCCAGAATATGCCCACAGCCGAGAGCCACAGTTAGACTCTCATCTGCCATCTCTTAAAGTTCACACCTTTGAACTTCTCCGGTTTCATTGCATCAACAAATTCAGCTATCACCAAATGTCTATGAGGTTTTTGATTGTTAGAAATAAGTGCATTTTAGTGATAATTAAATTAATTTTAGTAATTAAGAAAAGATTAAATATATCGAGATCTAGAATACTATGTATGATGCATACTTAGCACTATGGTCCAAATTTGCTGAAGCAATCGTGATCCCTCTAGTGCCAGTAACAGAATACACATAAATAATAGAAATAGAGAGAGGCATGTCATTCTTACGGTGAGGTTATCGGCGTAAGTTACGCAAATAGTAGATGAAACAGATTGTTGATGTAGATGCAACAGATGACTGGCAGTAAACAGGAAGCAGTTGAATGACGTCGAAAGGGAAGCAGATGAACAGCGAGCAGTCGCGAAGGTGCTTCCCTAAAACTTTATACGACCCCTTCCCTGTGTAGAGACACCAGGGGACGTGGGTTTCAGAAACTTGCTCTACCAACGTCGATGGGAAGTTGGCGACAGATAGAGAAGATAGAGCAGCTTAGCACTCAAGGAAGAAGAGAATGAGAAAATGGTTGTGTGTTCTGGACAACATCTCGTCTTTTTATTTATACACAAAAGCACTCATGTATATAGTAACCAGGCTGTCATGTATAACATAGTATATATGGTAATCAGCTTGCTATTTATATGAATATAGTAACTAGTCTATGATTTATACGAATATGGTAATTAGCCTGCCATTACAAGAATAATTGCTTAGCAAGAATTGATAAGCGCGGTATTCTCCTGCCATATGTGAGAGGGCTTTTAAGATTTATGAAATGTTATTTGAAAATTTTCAAATATTCCAACAGTTTATGCTCTCTTTTACCTTGTCTGTCGACAAACATTGCACTTATCCTCTTGCGCTATTGATGTGTATACTAGGACAAAGCAACATGTTCACAGTGCCGATCGCAACATGCCGATCGATCTGGATGTGTATCTGCATGCATGCCCGGCCGGCCAGGTACGCTTGCACTCCGGCCGTCCGTCTTGCCGGCGTCCGTATATCCATGAATGTCCTTACTTTTGACCACCTAAAAAGCGTTCGGTCCTTTTCGCTGATGACTGATGAGTATGTGTCGGGCTGATTAAGCACACAGCGCAAGCTTGCTTAATTACTTTGAGCAAGAGGTAGGCAACATGTTCACAGTGCCGATCGATTTGGATGTGTATCTTCATGCATGCCCGGCCGGCCAGGTACGCTTGCAGTCCGGCCGTCCGTCTTGCCGGCGTCCGTATATCCATGAATGTCCTTACTTTTGACCACCTAAAAAGCGTTCGGTCCTTTTCGCTGATGACTGATGAGTATGTGTCGAGCTGATTAAGCACACAGCGTAAGCTTGCTTAATTAATAGTGGTAGTTGCGTACGTCAAGATCTACCGTCAGCTGGTGGAATACGTAAACGTCATTAACATTTAATAGGGTGATAAGCTTGCTTTGAGCAAGATAAACCGTTTTAATCTTACTAGTTCATTTGCTATTCCTTGATCCTAGTACTATGAAGTAGTAATAGGCACGGTGGGGAGGACCGATGGAACAAGTAGTTTACGCTTTGGACTTTGGAGAAGCCCAGGAGACAGGCCCGGCAGCTGCGGGTGGCCACTTGCCGGGGGCATCTGCAAGGACGAGCTGGTCGGAGCCAAATAAAGCTAGCATCAGCATAAAGATCCACGTAGGGTCCCAAATCATGGCAGCAATCGCGGTGGGGTTCATGCGACGTCTCGTCCCCATATGCTTCGACTTTTCACAATGGTTCACATATCATGATGATGATCACATGTACGGAGTAGTACTTATGTGCTCTCTTTGTCTTAAAATAAATCGTTTTAGATTTTTAAACTTTTCTACCATTTATTTTATTAAAAAAGTTTTTTTAAAAATATTTATTTTATTGTAAACCGATTTATTATTAAAAGTATTTTAAGCTTAATTTGTTTATTTTTTATTTTCAAATTTTTTTAATAAAACGAATAGTCAAAAGTCAATTTCAATAAATCAAAAGTGGCATTTATTGTGAAACAGAGAAAGTAAAAATCACTAATTATACGGGAGCTGCTATGTTTTTTATTGTCTGAAAATAAAGGTTAATTTTGGTGATGATTTTAACTGTTGGATGCGGATCCAACGGGCGGCATTTTGCCTTCCATCCCCCGCCGGTGTCTCAACCGAATTCACCACCACAGCCTTTCTTTGGACCACCCCCCCCCCTTCTCTGTCCAGTGGATGTTGCGTGGCGATTCTGCGAATCCCATCTGGACAACCTCCCGTGAGCCTCCTCGCTCAAACCCACCAGACATGCGCGGCCATGTGGCGCTACTGTTGACGTATCAATTGGTCCGGTCACTGTTCACATGTATTTTTTTTTCCTTTAATTGATGTTGTCATTGACTTTTAAAATCAACTTTGATTATTCGTCTTATTCAAAAAATTTGATAAATATCATATATTTTGATATAATTTGATTTATTATTAAAATTATTTGAATCATAACTTCAAATTTTACACATTTGAGTAAATTTTTTAATAAAACAAATGATCAAAATTAAATTAAAAAGTTAACGATGACATCAATTAAAGAATGGACGGAGTATTTGGAAATGTTTCAGAGCCTGAGTGCAGAGATCGACAGGGTCAAGATCCAACGAGAACAACTACATGCAGACTGAGCTCAGGCTAGTGTTTACAGCTCAGTTTCGCTTTTCTTTTCTGTCTCCGAAACCAAATTTCCTTTCCGTTTCCAGCTTCGTGTATTTTCGATACCGCGTGCCCTGTGATAGTGCTGGTATCTGTAAGGTGAGGACCTGAACTCCCTGCAGGCCAGGGAGCTGATCGCGATAGAGGAGGCGCTCCAGAACGGGGAGACCAACCTGCGCTAGAAGAGGCAATCATCAATCTCGTTTTCAGAGCGAATTTTTTTTTTACTACTGATGATAAATTCATTTCTTCGTTGATGGCTTGATGTAGATGGACAACTGAAGGCTGCACAACGCGACCCAGGAGCCAGGGGGTGGTCAGGTGAGCTAGGGAGTACTTCCTTCATTTCTAAATTATTATCGTTGTTAACTTTTAACATTATTTTTAATTATTTATTTTATTTAAAAAATAATTTATATGGGTAAAATTATAAGTTACATTAAAAAAATATTAATGATAAATCAAATTATAACAAAATATGTAATATTTATTATATTTTTTAATAAAATAAATGATCAAAATTGATATTAAAAATCAATCACGACATCAATTTAGATGCAGAGGAATTACCTTTGATCCAGCCCACTACTATAACGTAACCCTCCGAAGAAAACTGAAAAATTAAAGAAAAGCCCACTGTAAACCTATCTAAAGCCCATCTCTTGAGTCTGCCAATGCCACAACAGAACTGTATGAGCTCTGAATTTGTATTTTGTTCTGCTCTTTAGATCACTGAGTATTTGCTTCCTTTTATGAAGGAAAAGAAAACCATGAAGTATTTCTTGGGTGAGAAAATCCTTTACATGTTTTGATCGATTAGCCTTTTGTGATGCTGAATGCAGGGGAAGATGCTAAGTTGATGAGCACAGGAAATGAGACTAGAGCGGTAAACCCCTTCTGAATGATCCTGGAATCTAGTACACGTAAAATTGCTGTGGACCCCTGTTTACGGAAACGGCTTCTCTCCTCCCAACTCCTCCCATCCATACTCCCTTCACATGTGACATTCTTATTCATTCCCATTTTTTTTTAACCAGCAGCATGTGTGGCTTCCCGTTTGTCGTAACGTTCATTAGCTTTGATTTCCTTCCATATGTGGACGATCTTTTTTAACAGTAAAAAGGCGGAAAACCGTGAAAATCAGTCAACAACTGTTTGGAATAAAAAAAGTTTAAAACTTGAATGAAATTTGGTCGGAATATTACTGTAAACTAGTTGGTTTTTTCGATTTTATCAGTTTTCAAGTTTTAGATTTCGAAACCCACCGGTTTACCTCTCTGTTTTATCTGTATCGACCGGTTTTCAAAATTCTATTTTTTAAAAAAAAATATTTTATATATTTTTAAAATGAAAATCATTCGTCCAATGCAACTGGAACAGTTTCATCGAAAAGCACGAAAATCAATCGGTCTTCAACAGTTTTGTGAAGCTTGAGTGCAGCCAGTGGTTTCCAATTTGTCAAAAAAAAAATTGCCATCACCGGTGTCACCGAAGTCAAGGTTTTTGTTTTTGTTTGAACTACGAAAACCGGTCGACACTGGTTTATCGTTTTCATGAAAACCGCTAAAACAAACATAAAAGTGAACAGATAAGAACCTGAACAGATAAGAACGTGAGATGTGGATGGAGTATGTAGGAGGTGGAGTTGGGGGGAGAGAAGCCGTATCTCTTGTTTACCCAGCCAACTAATTAAGATGATGATTTCAAAAAAAAACTAATTAAAATGATAAAATCTCTTAGTATCTAAAGCAGCGCGGTTTCTCGCGCTGCTATGGTTCCATGTCAGCAACATTAATATCAGCCGTTAGATGGACACCGTGTTCGATCCGAAACATCAATCGATTTATCATTGAGCTCAACTCCAGACTCTTCCTCTAGCTCTCGCTGCCGCCGCCGCCGCAGCTGGCGCCCGTGCCACGGGCCCTTGCCGTCGCCGAAGCCCCCGGGCACCGTTGCGCTGCTGCCCAGTGCCGGGGCTGGTGCCTGCGCTATCATCCTCCGCTGCCGCCGAAGTCAACGCCTGCCGCTTGCACCGTTGTGGCATCCGAGCGGACTTGGTCCATCATCGCCTTCCCGGCAGAATCCTCCATCCAAGGTATGCTGAAGCTAAGTGTGTGTCGTGCTGCTAAAACCCATCGTCCGCCATGCATGCTGCTGTCTGTCCTTGTGAGCTTACTATCATTCTCATCCTTGCTTACAGATTAGCTCATGTCACTCTTGAAAAAAATCAATTTGTTTAGCTCCGCATATCAAGAGATAAGTAATCAGAGCCGTACTACCGGAACTTGATTTGCTACATCTTTTTGGGCCGTTGGTTGTGGCATCCCTGCTCAGTAGGAACATTAGAGATCCCGTAAAGGCAATGTCTCTCTTTGGGCAAAAAAAAATGAGAGTGTTCTGCGGATATATTAGGACTTGAGCATTCTCTTTTTCAGGTGTTCACAGCAAGAGTGACTTCTGCTAATGTGAGTTTATCATCCATGACAGGTTTACAAAGGCGACCTGAGAAATCCTAATGATTTGGATCCACAAATGTTTGAGGTCAGTCCCCTCTGTTTCTTTGAATTCATACAATATTCAACCATTTATGGGCTATATATATTTCTGCAATGATTGAAAAGAAAAGGATTAAAAAAATATAGGGAATACTTTTCATAGGGAGTTACACATATAATCTGTTGTACTTGTTCTGGGACTACTGCATTTCCATCAAAGCGTTGGGATGGAGATAACACTTCAGAACGTGTAAGTATGTATTTCGTAAGATCATTTAGTTCATATTAATTTTTCGCTCATGCTTTGCTTATCCTGTTAATAGATTGAATAAGCTCATTGCCACCTAGGGACTTTGTAGATGTGGTCCTGCTACTTAGGGCGCTAGCGCCCTTGACAAACCATGCATGGTGCTATTAATGATTTGTTGCTAACTAAAATAGTAAAATTCTTATACCATGAGCATATTCAGTCTACTGAATTTTTGCCCCCATGTCTATGTTCAGTTCATTGGTAAGGACCAAGTTGTATCAATTCGTTACCATTCCACATTTCATATGAATCTTGCTTTGTCCTCTCTTTTCTTCATTATTCTATCACAAGAAATATTCATGGAGCTGGAAAAATTAGACTCCTAAATACCTTGTGATTGACGCATCTCTGGTTGCCCTGCAAGGACACTTCTACCTGGGTAAAAGTTCATACTACACTTGCAGCACATTTCAGTTTTCAATAATGCTGATTCAATGCTAAAAATATCTGGTTACTTGGCAGAGGCGTTGGTTAATGGTTCCAGGGGAAGGTTTGGTTTTTTGGATCGTTATATAGTCTTGAACCTGCCAATATTTTGAATTTAAGGTACCGCTCCTATGTGTCGGGATCACGTACCCCGAGTACCTAACAGATCGCTCCAATGAGAGAAAGTCGAGGGTCGGATGACACGGGCTCCGACCCCTCCGCGACAACCTACGACGGCTATCGCATGGCCGCGCAAGGGCGCGAAGACCCCGGGCCCTGAGGATCAACCCCCGAGAGCGACCCCCAGGAGGTAGGTACCACGTTATGGTACATTTACTCTGGGGACCAGCTGCCATCCGTCCCGACGAGACAGGACGAGATTCACCACGGCGACACTCCAGCAGAAAGCTGCGACGACTACCAGAC